>CABEEJ010005774.1:0-46401 GCA_901482245.1 Timema douglasi | reverse complement strand
TAAGTGCGTATAACCCGAACGGGTAGTAAGACGCGGTGCTAATAATAATAATAATAATAATAATAATAATAATAATAATAATAAACGATATGACACAATCATATATAAACGTATCATAATAATTATTATTGAAAAATCAATCAGTAAAATACCTTTAAACAACTTTTTACCAAAAACACAATTATTAGGCCTAAGGCCCAAGATAACAATTTCGAACCAAATCGTAAAAGCTTGTTTTGAAATATTTTAAGCTTTTGAAAAAAATCACTCATCAGTAAACCAGCCCTCAACAATTATATTTTTTTACCGAAAAAACAGATATATGGTGTTATTTGGGAGGTCAATTAGTCCATATATATTTATTAATTTTAATCAAAATTGCTTGGGCCATTTTTGAAAAATATGGAATTCAAAAAAATCACTTATTAGTAAACTACAATTAATTTGAGGGCTATGGTCAAAATAAAAAAAAGGCCTGAAATATGGTCATAAATTGGATATAAAGTTTTGAGTTCGAAATGATTTTAATATCTTACAATTTTACGAGACGCTAAACTAGCACTAGGAATGATACTATACCAGTATCGATACCAACATTTTGATATTTTATTAATATCAGTACTTTTTACCCAGTGTCGAAGGATTTTAATTTACATACTTTTCTTTTTTTACTTCCTTTATTTTTCCGATCATTTATTAAATATATTCATCTATTCTTATTAGTGCCTTTATTTTTCTGTCGCTAAATGAAAGTATCAATACTGGGAAATATTGATATACTTCTCGTTCATTTTTTTCATATTCAAATAATGATATTTTACCAGTATTGCATATCCCTAACACTGCACTGGACTGGAGAGAAAGATATGAGGAAAAACAACTGTGACCTTGGAGAGAAGAGCGGTAGTAGTGGGCTAGTCCATTTCACAGGGGGTGGGTGAGGTAGGGTAGCTATGCGCAGACACAAACACAATCGGACATTTTTACAATAGACTAGCAGGCTGGAGGCAATATTTTCACAAACTTTCACTTTACAGTATACTCAATTTTTTTTATCCTGGCCACGGTAGGTTACTAAATCTACCTTTGCTAAACCGGGAGATGACTGTAGTAAAAATGTTAACACCCATAAAGATAAAAACAGAAAATATTGACACCTTGTCAAATTCTAAAAAATTATAAATAGCAAAATTGTAAAATCGGTAGGGTAGTCTTAAAACATCACACTACAAAAACAATAATCTGGGATACTTACCTCTTTCAAAAGGAGTAATCTTTTTTAAACAAGACAAATAAGTTTAACACACCAAATNCAAAAGGAGTAATCTTTTTTAAACAAGACAAATAAGTTTAACACACCAAATTCCAAAGAATGAATTCATTCGACTGGCAGGAGAAACACATGCCGGTGTTATTGGCGGGGGTGAGTGGAGGAAGCCGAAAAGGCGCGGCATTTGCCGAACGAAAATGAGTCGTCTCAGTTGCACTCAGGACTTATCTCAAGCTGATGAGGTGCTGGTAAGCATAGTCATAATATGAGACGTGTTCCAATCAGACTGCTCAATTCTCCAGTTACAAATTTTAGTCTATATTATTCCTACTATTTTAAGCTTGCAAGCACTGTATTGCCCAATTTCACCAACAAATTCCTGTAAATTCTAGCTTTTTGGTGAAATTCCCTGTGTTTTCCAGACACAAACAAATTCCCTGTATTTTCCCGATTTTCCCTGTTTTCCAGGTGCATGGCAACCCTGACTTTATACTCATATATTTTATTTTTCAGATTTATAATTATCTAAATTTACACTTTTCAGTCGTAACATAAGAAAGTAGTATTTTTTCAATTATATATAAGCAATTCTATACAATGGTGTAACTTTTTGAAAGTATT
This sequence comes from Timema douglasi, assembly GCA_901482245.1. Taxonomy (NCBI): domain Eukaryota; kingdom Metazoa; phylum Arthropoda; class Insecta; order Phasmatodea; family Timematidae; genus Timema; species Timema douglasi. Next base: position 44,510 of record CABEEJ010005774.1, on the reverse strand, counting down.
ATTGTAACTGACCCATTCCTCCCACAGACAGGAGGAATGGAACAAAGTAAGGTGTCTTCTTAGTTATTAATTTTTTATGCTGTTGTAATATAAAAATATATATTGTAGCAACACTCAAAGGTTACAAAAATAATTTAATTTAATAATATATTAACAAAATATGAAAGTTTTTTATAAAATAAAAAAAATCCAAATTAAAAACTGACCCATTCCTTCCCACTCTCCCCTAACTCAGAAGTGAAATTAAAATAGTAATATTATATTCAATTCTTTTCCTTTAGATTTGCTGATTTTGTCTTATTTGTAATCTTTCTTGGTTCTTTCTTTTATTCATGTGTCTTGTTATCCTTATCAATTTAATTTTTAACTCTTATTCTCAGTTTTAGGAAATTGTGTTCCACATTTCACACCCCCTCTTGTAAAGTTCTGATAGAACAAAACCTATCTTCATGAATTGGGCAGTCAATAGATTTGTTAAAAGTACAATGTGTTTATATACTATCTTCATGTGACTGATTACATTATGGCCCTGTCTTTTAAACTGTGTAACCCGGCAAAGTAATCTTCTTAGCTTTTAGTGTAAAAAAAGTGTATAGTGTGAGCTGTGTTCCTCGTTGTTCAGTGGCAGCAATGTATAGTGTGAGCTGTGTTCCTCTTAGTCCAGTGGCAGCAGTGTATATTGTGAGCTGGTTTTTTCCCCATTGTAATAACCTTTGTTTGTCTCTATATATTTCCTGTTTTCTTCATGTACAGTAAATAATGTACCTCAAAGTAAAAGGAGTTTTTTTTAAAAAAAAGTTAAACTTATATTTAAAAGTAATAAGCTGAATTATCATTTTCTTTGAAGAATAGTAGACCAAACTTAACTACTCTCTTCAAATCAATCATAAATGAAGATTAAACACAAAAAAATGTTCATGTTCTTAATCTTGAGATTCACCCAATAAATTTTCCTCAATCTATGAATGTTATACAGATTTTAAGGAAATGGACAAATATTTGCCTGGGGGAAAGCGTGCAAAACCAAATGTAAACTTCAACACAGTGCACCCAGCTGGGCTTGAACTATCAAGCTAGTCTGGTACACTTTGTGTGTGGCCAACACTGATGTGTAGTAAGTAGACTATGGTGTTGGAACAACACAGCCAAGATATTAGTTGACTGGAAGAAAGACAAGAATTTTTATAGTTTATACCTCAACTTTTATCTTCTCTCTGCCCTCCTTCCTCTTTGACTTGGACTTGGTGCGTGCTGCTGGAGGAGGGCTCGTGGGAGGTCGTCGAGGGTCCCTTGGAGGGCTGGACCTCTCTCGAGGCCTTCTAGGCTCAGGACGAGGCGACGGAGGGGAGCGATTGGTCGGGTGATTCCGCGGCACAGAGAATGAGCGAGATCTAATCATACATTACAAATTATAGCATTATGTGTATGGTTTTTCATTTGATGAGAAATTAAAAATAAAATGTCAAGTTCTTAAAAATATACATTAATAAAAAAATTAATTCTAAATACACTAGAAAAAAGTGAGTGAGAAAATTTTCTACAAAAATCTCGTAAGTTATGTGAAAAAAGTAAAATAGTGTAGCGGCTTACGTAAGCATATCATAATAATAGTTGTGCAGTTTATGATAAAAGTATGAAATTTCTACCATAGTTAGTAAATACTATAGTGATTATATTTAGAAGTGGAGGGAAGTCAGATTTGACCTATGAGGTCGGTGAGAGGTCAAATACAATATGACCGCCACTCCAACAAGCCTAATGTTTAAATATTCTTAACTTAGGATGCATATAGTGTAGAAAGGCATTTAAGGTGTCATTTACAAATAATTTATGGATGCCCGTTCATTTGATGACATTTAGAGATCTCCATAATTCAAGGAATTGCTATTAGGTCAAGGTCAAAGGTCAATATTGACATAATTAATCTCTAATAGACTGTTTAATTATTTTATTTATTTATGAAAATTTAAAATACATGTAATAAACAAATATATGTATATGTAGCGAACAAAATGAACAATCCCCAGAACATAAGCACAGTGCAGTGTCCAGTGCTTGCTTTCTTACAGTCACACTGGATCAATTCATGGCACGAATCTGATGCTTCAGCGAAAGTGGCCCAAAGAAGCTGCCAACCAGTTGTATCCTTTGTCCAGCCCCACCCAGAGTGCTCTGGCAGATCTGGATCCTTGAGCAATGGCTGGTTCCAACCGTTGGCCTGGAGGAATGTTTTCTATTGCTCTACACTTCTGTTTGAAGAGCTGCTTCCTGGCACCATTAACCTCCATGATCTCATTGTCCGTCACACATCAGCAAATCTAATCACTCCAGCAATAACAATGACTCCTTACTGATCGCACTTGGCATGGATAGGAGTTCATGGAAAGCATCATTCACCGCAGGGAAAGCCTTCCAAGTATCCCAGGCAGTCTTCTTTGCTCTACCAGTGAATGTGGGAACATTATTATACCCGGTGAAAGACTGGCAGAGTATGATACTGAGTAGGGGTCATTGTAGCAACCATTTAGTGAATAGCTACATACTGAAAGTTTGAATCGACACCAAAGGCAATCCACAACTCATCTGAAGCTAAGCTTCTGAATTAATCTACAGCCAATACTACTACATAAGTGTTAATGGTAGGTATGGTCACCTTCCTACACCCTTTTTGCACAGCATCTGCCTCCTCTTGTGAACATGGGGCTAGACGGGCTAAGTATGACTCAGCAGGAAAGCAAAAAACTCCACTTCTATATGCTACAATAAGTTCCTTGCCCTCTGCTAAAATCTATGGCGACACTGTCATGAGAACAGGCCATTTTAAGTGCTGGTACAATGTACTCTTCAAAAGTAAGCAGTGTGTCTCTTACCCATATCTGTGTCCTCACAACAGCAATCTGTTCTTAGTCTGGTTGTGTGAATATGTTTCTCGATAGGCAGACGTAGCTGCTTCTGAGCAGTATCCACCTGTTTAAAGACAGGAGCCATGTCCTCATCATTGTTCGTGTATTTCACTAGCTCAGCAAAGGCTAAACCATGCAGGCAAGAATTATCTCTGTCATTGCCTTTGGGTGCATCCGGCCTGGCTCTGTTGTAAAGTGATACTTCGCCTCAATGGCCATCATATTTCCCACTGCAAGCTTGGCCAACAAAGCAGTGTCCTCCAGTTCAAGGGTACACCTTGTTGTGCCTCACTGTTTGGCTCTTGCGTCTTTTCTTTGCACTTGAACAGACCACGCCAACCACTCTCTCTGCTGCTTGGGCCGCTCCACAGATCATGTTCTCGTTACCATTCTTTACGAGTTCTTTCTTTCTATTGAACCGCTTGGTGGACACAGTTTCTCCTGTTCTCACGCACAAATGGGAAGCTCCCTTCTCTCCCATTGGACAAGGCCTGAGACACTCTCACCAACACTTTTCCTGCCTGTACCCGCTAGACCAACGTCTGGACACAACATTGCCCAAAGACTACACTTCATCGAGGCATCAAACAGTTGCCCCTGAAGCTGATAAGACACATTTGTGTCCATCTTGTATGTTGATGCTTCATGTAGGTCTGAAGAGCCAGCAGGACCATTTCAGACAAAGTCAGTAGGCTCTGTAGATTATGAACGGCTGTGAGCAGATCATGTGTGCACATTAGATGTTCTTGGTTGACATGGGTGACTTGTAGTTAATTCCCTTTGACTTTGCTTCTCAAAAACCTTTTGGTTAAACTTCAGCCGGCAATTCTTGTGTGCTTTAAGAGTGAATTTTATTCCATGCCCGTCATCCAATCATTTCATGTTCAGGTCTATTGGCTTATACTGAAGGGTTTGAAACCAGAGAAGGTATTTCGGTAAGGATGAATGGCCACTACCAATGGGCTGTTTAGTTGATCTGAGTGAACACTCTAATGATTCATCTGTTACTACTTGGCAAAGGGCACAAATTTTGCAATTAGTTCTTGGGGATGGTTTGGATCACTTGGATGTAGAGGGTTGGATATGGTCCACCAGGATGTATTGCTTCGACATGTTAGGATTCTGAAATCAGTGCTAATTTGCTAAACTCTAGAAATTCAAAAATAAAGACTATCTAAAGACCTTTAAAGTGTCACCAAATAAATGGGCATCCCTAAATTATTTGTAAACGACACCTTAAATGCCTTTCTACACTATAATCATTTAGCCATTGAGCCTCCTCATTGTTAAACATCAATTACAATTCTTGAATTTTAACCTCACTCTTTTGGTTCTTGATTACTATTCATATTCCAATTACCCTCGACACGTACGTACAATAAAGTCAATTAATATTCTTTGCGCCCAGTCTAACATCAAAGTATGGTTTGTACTATAATTTAATTGAAAAAAAAAGAACCTAAAAAATCATAACATGTTTGATTTGGGCAAGATTAATAGGATATTAACCCACTAAGGTAATAATATTATTTCGCATAATTGTAGATAGTGGCAGGAATTAAATCAGCATAAAAATAGGTTATTTTTGCAGCATGTCAAAATTAATGTTTTCTGGCTTTTACTTTTATTTGAATCTATTATTTTGTTTAAATTTAAATAAATACTTTTTATAATGTCACATACTGACACAAAAACACTTTAATAGTTCATTAGTGTACATGCCTTGGCCTAACTCTATTTCATCTTCTTCGCTTTATTTTGTTAGCTAAACCATTTTCCTGCCATTTTGGTCAATGTTTGTTTAGAGTGAATCCAAAGATAACTAAACTATAAACAAACCAGCTAATAAACAAGCTCACTATAAAAATGAGAATTTCACAACCTACTTGAGGTCAAACCATGGTATAAAATAATACTTATTAGAGCTTGCATGAAAGAAAAAATAAACCTGTAGTTTTTGAAGTGAATGAAACAGTTCCATAAGTCGGCCATTATACCATTTTCTTATCAAACAAAACAGTTCTGTATGTCTACTCCAATAGAATAAGAGCATGTTTAATCAATTTTAAATGTTACTGTACTTAGTGAAAGTCAATAAAAGTTGTCACCATCACAGGCGCCGACTGCTGGGGTGCTTTGCATACTAAGCACCCCCAAAAATATTTTCAAGGGTGCTTAGTACCTCCAATAATTCAGCCTTTTTAAAACCTTAATATTACGGCGCTAGTTGTATCTTGTATAAAGAGTTGTGCTGCGAACAGTGTTTTCTAGCAAAGCCGATGCAGGTCCTGCCATCTGATATAGAAGCAAGTGTGATTAAGTTGGTAGCACTCGCAACCAGACACCCTGGTATGTCACCATGTTTCCATTTTGGTTTGGTTGGCGTTTTACCCGTATTGTATGTATTATTTTTGTGTTGTGCATATTTGTTTTCTTTATTTTTTATTCTATTAAGAATACATTGAGACTATCAAATTGCACGTTAGTTTTGGTCATTTTTAAATATGGCTTTTGAAAATTTGCTAATGTTATACCACCCCCAATGTTTTTAACAAGTTGGCTCCTATGGTCACCATCATTTCTCAATTCTGAATATTGTTGTTTTGTTTGAATGCAAAGGTTTTAATTTACTGGAGTTTGAGAGCTAAGAATCAAGGTATCAAGAATAGTGTTATAATAAGATTTAAGGTTGATTTTTTAAAATCCAGTATTAATCAAGGGTATCAAGGAATAAAATTTGACATCTTCAGTTTAGCGTGATGATTTGAAAAGCCCTCACCTGGAGCGAGGAGTGCGATAGCGAGGCCTGGCTACTGGAGAAGGTGGTTTCTTGGGGGCTTTGCCTTTAGGTGAACAAACCGAGCACGACTCATCAGAGCAGCTACTGAGAGAACGAGAGCTGGCCGACAGCGAGAGAATCCTGGGAGAACGACGCCCAACCACTGGACGACTGGTGCGCTGAGACGGCTGAGACTGCACCTGCAAGAATCGCAGATCAGATAGTACTCTATTTACTTAATGTCTGTTTCACTGGTCTTCACGGAAACTGGTTTAAATTTTTTTTTTTCAATAGCAAATAACATTTTAACCTGTTAGCCGACCAATTTATTGATGCATTTTTTTTCCAAAATGACTTTTTTAATTTTAAATTATAATGTAAAAACCCATTACAAAATTTAAAAAAAATATATTACCCATTAATTTGGATGTATTTTCAAATTTTTTTATTTTCAATGCGTTGAAAAGAAGTACTGTTAACACTTTATAGCATTCATTAATTTAGAAACCACAACTCTATAAAATGTATAACTTATGAATAAAAAAGTTTAAAAAAAACTGTTTCATAATAGGCCCACTAGGTCGAAAATTTAATTTTGTATGGTAATCGCGAAAACATGTGGGAATATGAAGTGGTATCTCACACTTTTCACATTGCCACACTGTTTTACTCCTCACTTTTTGTTGGGTGCACACAAAATATCTCCTTTTTGGATTTGCCTTTGTAGCTGTTGGTGGAATCTTCATTACAAAGTGTACCCAATGCTTAGTCTGAAGACACAGAGGACTAGGTCCAAGTGACTGTCTTCCACGACTTGGGTATTGTGTTAATGTTACATGTTCCAAAATGTGTTCCACAAAATTCAACCGGAACTTGGTAGATGATTCCCTTTTCCCAGTTAAAATTTTCCACATCACAAAGGAATTGTATGTAAAGTGCCGTATCGAACATGTAAAAAAATATTTTTTATAACTTTTTGAATATCTTCTCATTACTGGGAAACTTGAAAGTACCTGGTCTTGTCGGTCAACACCGCCCATTGCGTTATTATAGTCTATAACAACTTGAGGTTTCACAACTTGTGTTTCTTCAACTTGTACACGACCCCCAACCTTTCCGCTTCACTCTTTGTTTTTCCAGTGTCAGTCATGAGAGGTGAGTCGTATATTGTTGATAACATAATTACAACAGCTTCACTGGCCATATCACCATGATCATCCTGGCCACAATAAACTGAAAACTTCCAGCAATGTCCTGATTTTGACTTGCTCAGTTTGTAAAATTTTACTCCAAGCCTGGACCATTTTGAAGGACTGAAATGAATAAAAGACAGTCGTCCTCTGCACTTCATCAAACTTTCATCAATCGCTATATTTTTGTCAGGCGTATATACATGCTCATATTTTACAATCATGTACTCTTATCATATGCCTATTTTTTTCAGCCTATCATCTCCTTCATAATCATTTGCAAAATGTAAATATTTACATAAGAGTAAAAAACGTTTATAAGGTATTACCTCTGAAAAAATTGGGGTATGAAGAATTATCCTCTTTGTCCAGTACATTTCCAGCTGTTGTTTGAGATTTTGCAATATCAGCACAATAAGGGCAAAAAGCGTTTTTAGTTCATCTACAGTAACGAGAAACCATTTCTGACTATTTTGAATGTCAACAGTATCCAACTTTACTTGAGCATACCTGTTAGTTTCAAGCACAATCATTTCAAAAAATCATCACCCAAAATGTCACTAAAAGCATCATTACAAAGCTTTTGAATAATATTTTCATTCACTCCAGAGTGACCAACGAAAGGAATTTCAACTACCCTATTATTTTCGTTTTTCCATTCCCAAGTGTATGTGTAACCTCTCATGTCTTCATTTTCATCACTTTCACATTCACTGTTATATTCTCAACCATCATTTAGAACAATATTCATAGGCAGGTCAAAATCTTCATTGTCTGTTACATCACTGTCACTCTCACACAAAATATGTTTTTAATTCTTCAGGCCTATTTGCAAAATTACCACACACTGAACTCATTTTGTTGGACAAAACAAAGTGAATAAACAATCATAAATAAGATAGAAGTAATAAACACTATACTTTTGTCCCTAGTAAAGGATAATATTGACACAGATGTCAGAGCTCACCAGTTACCAGCTACATCAGCTACTGCAGAAAGAAGTTTTTCAATGTTTATACGGAAAAAAAACCCCATCTTCGCTCCATGATGAGACTAAATCTCCTGTGTCTGCTGAATGTATACCCTGAGGAGCTCAACAAACTTGAAAATTGCAAAACTAGTAAGTGGTCTTATAGCTAGTAACGAATATAGAGCAAAGGTGTAAGGAAGCCTACTTTAATTTTCAGTGTTTAACAATTTTGAGTTATGCCACATCAGATATAATTTTTCTTAATTTGTTTTGTGTGTATTAATTCTGATGTTTGGAATGACTAAAATAAATTAGAAAAATGTACAATGGGACTGTTAAATACGATTAGCCTTCGCTATACATGATATCACTGTATGCGTTTTCACCATAACATGATTAAGAAATAATAAAAATAAGTCATGGTCGGCTGTAATTTCGCAGTCACCCTGTGCGGTGGTGAAGTGACCTTGTACACACAAATTCAGGTGATAACAAAGATCTTTACAGTACAGTTTGGTGTTAGGGGGGTGGTGGTATTGACAACATTGGAGATGCATGGGCAGAAGCTAAACAGTCCTGTATGAAGGAAGTTTGGAAAAATATTTGGACCGAGGTTTCTGATTTTCATGATTTTGATCTTGAACATGAGCTTTCCAATTCAAGACATGATATCGTTGACATCTAAAGAACTCAACAATGAAGATCTCCTAGAGATGGAGAACGGCATAAAGGATGAAGAGGAAGAGCCCTATGTTGTTGAGCTTATCAAACAACTTCAACAAAACAAATTGTTGAATATTTTTAACTCATTGACAGTGCAATTAGAATTATTGAAGAGAATGATCCTAACAAGAATAGAAGCTCCAAAGTTGCCAGAGAGATTGAGTTATACGGATTGCTACAAAACACTCTATGGAGAGAGGAAGAATGATGCCCGTCAGCTGAGTCTTGACCATTTCACCAAAAAAGTTGAAAATCTTCAGTTTAATGACCCAGGGCCTTCACGACAGCAAAGAGCGGTCAGGAAAGAGCCTTAAGGAGATCAAGAGCTTACCGTCCCAGGGCCTTCCAGAGAGCAAGAGCTTACAGTCCAAGGGACTTCAAGATCTCAAGAGCTTACCGTCCCAGGGCCTTCCAGAGAGCAAGATCTTACCGTCCAAAGGACTTCCAGAGAGCAAGATCTTACAGTCCAAGGGCCGTCAAGAGAGCAAGATCTTACCGTCCCAGGGCCTTCCAGAGAGCAAGATCTTACAGTCCAAGGGACTTCAAGAGAGCAAGATCTTACCGTCCCAGGGCCTTCCAGAGAGCAAGATCTTACAGTCCAAGAAACTTCAAGAGATCAAGAGCTTACCGTCCCAGAGCCTTCCAGAGAGCAAGAGCTTACAGTCCCAGAGACTTCAAGAGATCAAGAGCTTACCGTCCCAGGGCCTTCCAGAGAGCAAGATATTACAGTCCAAGGGACTTCAAGAGATCAAGAGCTTACCGTCCCAGAGCCTTCCAGAGAGCAAGATCTTACCGTCCAAGAAACTTCAAAAGATCAAGAGCTTACCATCCCAGGGCCTTCCAGAGAGCAAGAGCTTACAGTCCAAGGGGCTTCAAGAGATCAAGAGCTTACCGTCCCAGGGCCTTCCAGAGAGCAAGAGCTTACAGTCCAAGGGACTTCAAGAGACCAAGATCTTACCGTTCCAGGGCCTTCTAGAGAGTAAGATCTTACAGTCCCAGAGACTTCAAGAGATCAAGATCTTACCGTTCCAGGGCCTTCCAGAGAGTAAGATCTTACAGTCCCAGAGACTTCAAGAGATCAAGAGCTTACCGTCCCAGAGCCTTACAGAGAGCAAGATCTTACAGTTCCAAAGACTTCAAGAGATCAAGAGCTTACCGTCCCAGAGCCTTCCAGAGAGCAAGAGCTTACAGTCCAAGGGCTGTCAAGAGAGCAAGAGCCTACCGTCCAAGGGCCTTCAAGAAAGCAAGAGCCTACAGTATAAGGGACTTCAAGAGATCAAGAGAGTGATAATACAGATTTGCCAGATCCAGTTAACTTATCATGTGATTGAAGATCAACAGTAAGTGTGCCTGTAGCATTGTATTAATTAGATAGATTTATTAAAAATTGCATTTGTTTACAAATTCCAGGGGATCGAAGATTGACGAAAGGTATGGCTACCTATAGTATTGTACTAGTTAGATAAATTAATAAAAATTGCATTCATTTACAAGTTTTAGGTTTTAATCTACTTTTTTCCTTTGGAGTAATCCCTATCATACTCATGTTTAAATCAATTATTCCTTTTATGTGTTACGCGACTATTTATCAGAATCAATCACTCGCATAGTGCGAGAGACAGCTGTGTTACATTTCCTTGTCTTTTTTTAATCTCAAAAATGCTATTCCCTATAAAAGCACAAGATTATTTTTACCCGCCCAAATAAAAACGTTCCTGCACCAATGATAACTACTTTGATAGGGTAGGGATGAGGAAAAAGAGGATTAGAAGTAATTTATGCACATTTGCGTCAAAAGAGAATGAGAAGCAATTTAGGAAAAACCACCCTAATTAGACCCGACCAGGATTCAAACCTCGATCTCCCCGTAATTGTTGATAGTAGCTCCTTAGACCATGCCATGAGGTCACCAAAGTGGGTGGCAGTAAATTCAAACAATTTTAAAAGATATAGTGATTCAAGGAAACTAGACCAAAGACTTAATTCACCCTGATTTATCTATTACATATTTAATAAATTTTCAGATAATACATTTTTTCTTAATAAATATTTATTTTTACCACCACAGCTCAGATTTTACAAACTAACAGAAATCGGTCCGCCTCCATTATTAAGGATAACTGAAGTTTTACTGTATTATTATTATGAGCATATGTAATTTCTAAAATCAATTTGCTATATTGTTTGACTATTCATTCTGTCAGCAATTATTACTTGTATCGAAATAAATTTTTGAAGCTAAGCAATCAAGAGGTGATATTTTAAACTATTTAGATAAATATCAATACTACAGACAGTATGACATTTGTTAGGTATTATCTTAGGGTGCAATCATATGCAGCAATAAAGTTTTATAAAGTCAGTATTTTGGTGAAAGTTGCAGTCTATTAACTCTATTTTTGGATTAATACAGTAAAGACTGAGGTAGTGAAGTGCCCGCCGTTCATTTAGCCATAACCACTTCAGTTTATCAAAGTATTAAATATTTGATCCAGGTGCCTAACCCATTCCCTGGTGCAAGCGTTAAACAAAGTCTTTATTTGCCCAAATTTTCCTTGCCACAAGCATAAATCTACGTTTCATTGCAATTAGTTATTGCACTGCCATCTATCAATGAACCCTGTACTTTTAGTCAGTCTGGATACTTCATATTGAAGCTAATAGATGGGCTAACTGGTCAATGATATACTATGATCATGAATAAAATTATAATTGAGAAAATAGTGAAAATGAGTAGCGAAAATATTTCGGATAAGAGTAGACGAGTATAAAAATGACTGCCGGGCCTGCGTACATTGGTGTGCTTAACACGCGCCAAGGAATAGGTTAAGAGTGTAAATAAATAAAATGCATGCGTTCTGTAGTCACTCTAGTCTTTGTGCAAGCTCATCATCATTATCATCATCATAATTTATATTATTGTTATTATTATTATTAACTAGATATTACATGACTTATACATATAAAAGGCCCATTTCGTCTTGTCATAATTGCTAGTTGTTGATTTATTACTTACCTGCATGTATCTGGTTTCTCAAACCTTGTATCAGCACAATTATGATTCTTTTGGGATCATTTATAACTAAGTTTATCTGTCATATTTACTATGAAAGGAGGATAGAAGGGTATAGCCCACACATGTGTCTAAAAAGTTGTAGGCCTAAAGTTCACAACTAAAAAACAAAAATACACATAATTATGTAAATTTGGGTTACATTAGTGCCCTGAAATTTTCATAATTATGTATCTTGTGAACTTTGAGGCCTACAATTACCTGGTAAGTGTGTAAGACTTGCACTTTTATCCTCTTTTCAATGACATATTTATTTGTGCATCATTCGCAAAAACTCCTGTTAAATAAATAAGGTTGATACATAGCACTATACCATAACTCTACCCCTCTCACTATTTTTTCTCCCATTAGCCTTATGTGATTAACAGAACACTTGATTAGAATAATTTTTTTAGCATTGCATCTTACTACCCATTCGGGTTGGGAAGGTTGAATTTAGAGCAAATGAACCCACTTTTGACAGGAAAGCCATTTAGGAAAAACCACCTCTAGTTCACCCGACCGAGATTCAAACCTCAATCTCCCCGTCTTTGACAGTCTAACTTAACACGAAACTAGCGCATTAGTCAACTAGGCCACCGAGGCGGGTCATTGATTAGAATAGATTAGGTTTTCTTCAATCTATATGTGTACATTTTATGGAAAAATAGGACAATAGAAGTCGATTTATATTATAAAGAAATACCTTGGATGAATTGGTCAACATAACAGATCATTTTTATCATGCTCTTAATACAAACTTGGGATTTTTAGCACCTAGACCTACACTAAAAGTGAAATCATTCACTTACATACTTTCACATAATGTGAAAACTAAGAATCTCAATCCAATCAGAATTCAAACAAAATATCTTGAAGGTGATTTGGGAAAGCTTCAAGACATAACACATCTGCCATCTCGCCTAAAGATAAATCTATGAGGTAAGGATGTGCAAAGTTCACTTTTTATATTTGAAGCAAACTTGAATTGAATAAAGTTCTAATATGTTTTGATATACTTTTAAAAGAATGCTGAATTGTATTTATATGACAATATGTACTAAAATCACCTAGAATTTTTTACTATTGCACAATTGTTTGCAATATTTAAATTTAATTTGATAAATCAATTTACTATCCTAACATATATTATTTATTTAATAACACCTTATTTTAATTATATCTTTTGATTAATTTTAAATGACAATAACTGAAGATTAATTGAATATTTTGGCAGTCAATATTTTTTTTGTCGAAGCATTGTAATTTTTAATTTTCTCCAAAGCTTTGCACACTCCTAGTATAAGGGTTTATAAACAAAAGAGAGAATTAGTTACCCTTTGTGGCTGAGTGACAGGTGTATGAGGCCTGCGCTCTCTCTCTCTTTCTCTCTCTCTCGACCTTTCTCTGGAGCGTGGCCGACTAGCTGCGGGGGGAGATCTTGCTCGAGTCCTGCTCTGGCGTGCTGGCCCACGAGACCGACTGCGAGACCGTGATGACCTCTTGTGGCTGGACCGAGAACCAACCGGCGAAGAAGCACCACCTCCATACAGTTCTTTGAAACCACTATGCCTCCACCTGGCCAATTACAGCACTTGGTTCCAGCAATGTTTGGGGAACGGCAACGTGTCACTAGCAAAGTACTTTTTCGTGTGGGAAAAAATCCTACTAGAGTGAAGTCCTTTAAGAATTATTATTTTGTGTTGATTGGACTATTATATTCTTGACTTTAAGTAAACAAATTAAAATATGAGATAGTCTTTATCACATATATAGCTCAAATTAAAATATATCTGATTTTAACTTTGTTATGACATATTGCCAACTACTAAACACATTCCCCCAAAATTGATTGTGTAATCTATTTGAACCAATTGTTGTTATTCCTGTAATATGTTGTTATGTGCATTTCAATCAGATAAAAACTAGACTTCATAATTCGAAGAAAATCCATTATTATTATAAATACATATAATAAATGTTTTGTGGGGCTGCCTAAATTCTCCCTGATGAGATCAACTTGCTTATTTCTGACAAATGTTTTTTTTTGGCTGTGTCTTACTACTCACTCTGGATATCGGCACACGATTATCAACATAAAATAATATAGATGTGAATTATATTATTTTATAGGAAAAGTATCCCCATTTACATGGAGGGAGAGTGAGAAAACGTTTAGGAAAAAAAACCTCAGCACACTCGACCGGTATTCAAACTCCAGTCTTCCCGTCAGCGGCGATTCAGCTTAATACAAAAGTGACGCGTTTGACCATGTGTTCACCAATATGGGTATTTTGTTTTTTAAGGGTCTAGATGTTATTAGAACCAAACATAAACATTTTCCAAAATTCATTATTTAAAAATACAAGTTGGTCTGCAGTTTCTTCTAAATAGAGATGGGCCTTTCAAATATTCCTAAAATAAATCAAGTACTAAATTAATAAATGTAAAAATTATTTACAAAACAAAGAACAAACTGATCTTAAAAGTATTTAGCTATTTAAGAAAAAAACTTCATTTTTCTTCCTTTATATTTTGCAAATTTATCAATAACGTTAGGGTTGAAATCTGAGATGTTCATAATAAAGTTTTTTTCAACATTTCCTGGTGTGTGCTGTTTCTTAAATATGTTTTGACAAGTTTTATTGTATGCAGTCATTGTCATTGAGATTGTTATAATAATTTAGATTTTTAAGAATAATATTTGGTGTCAGTCTACCAAACTTTTTAATCTATAACTTTTCTTTTTCAGTACAAAGAGTTTTTGTTGTTTTTGCAAAATGTTTTGGCAGAGTTCAGGTTGATATAAAGAAAAGCATGTTAACAATTATTATGAAATTAAAAACTAATCTTTACATAAGTTTAGGTTAGTACGTAACTAACATTTATGTTATAATGAAAGGATTATAAGAAAGAATGTATGTTTTATTTACTATTTGTACTTTTTATTATTATTATTATTATTTATTTATATTTCTACTTATGTTGATAGTATTTCCTGAGATTCAGATTCAAATTCGAGATTTGAAGGTAAATTGGAGAGTCAGATTTGTAAAATATTGGATTCAACCTAAATCTAAAATTTACATAATGCATGTTCCAAACAACCAATAATGTTGCTACCAACGTCAAAGCTGTATTTCATTATATGAATTGTTTGTTTATAATTTGCCTCTAGTTCATATAGTTAATGAAAATCTAAGTGTGGTGGCTTATTATAACATTTTATTTTATAGGCCCAGTTAAATTCATTTGCAAGTACTTCAAACCTAATCCACCCTGCTCAAGTTTCATTTTCGTGAACAAATTAGTTTTCAAATTGTCAAATTCCCAGGCTGTATATTGACCATATTTTTTATGTTGTATCAACTTTAAATAAAGTGAATCCTGATCAAATACCGTTTGTTACAGAATGTAAACATTAAGTGAATCAAGACCCAACCATAGTAGATCTACTTTTTCCCTTTGGTATGAAAATTGGCTATATAATCTTGTGATTAACAAATCGTTCAATTCCTCTAGCATCGGTGCTCGCAAGGTATAAAGTATTACTCTTGCATTAGCAAGGATTACCAATGACGGAAAGATCGGAGATTGAATCCCATGATAAATGTAGATGCATTTCTTCTAAATTATAACTCCCTGATTTCTACCCTGTAAGTGTAAATACGTGGATGGCTCCTACACACAATGAAATGGATGATTTTACAAATATTTATGGCCATACAATCCAATTTCAATTTATTTACTACTTGTTTGGGTTATATGCTCAAGTGCTAATTAGGCTAATGGGTTATGAATTGAGAAGGCCCAATTTAGAGGAAGTGAACCCACATTTGATTGGAGAGTGGAAAATCATTTAGGAAAAACCCTCCCCAGTTCACCTGACCGAGATTCGAACCTTGATCTCCTTGTCCTCACCAGTCTAGTTCAATACAAAACTAGCACGTTAGCTATCTATGCCAATGAGGCGGGTTAAAAATTTCAAATATAATGTGATTGCCTCTTAAAGAATAAAGAGGTTTTCTTTAATGATATATATATTAAATATTAATGTTGGTATTTAGTATTTTATAAAAAAAATCATAAAATATACCATAACATTTTGAATGTAGCAATGGTCTGTAACTCAGGGAAGTCGCCATCTATGTAAATACATAATAAACACAAGACCTAGCTTCAATATACTTCACTACAACTCATATCTTCTTCATGTGTATTTGTTTATAAGTATTTCAAGTGTGATCACATAAATAGACAATACCTATTGGGATCCTTCTCCTCAACTTCAAGAAGTTTCTTGTTCCAGTAGTTGCTCTGGTTGGGACCATCCCGACGAGCTTTCTTCATCACCGTATCCAGTTCTCGGCGTTTGGGGGAAACCGCTTAGAACAAAATTTCAAATGCTCTAGTTATAGTTATCTTGAGTTAAAAGGTTGATATCATAAATAAAAAGGAGTAGTTTAAAAGCTTTAGGATACTTAGATTAGAGTTTAATTCTCTTTAAAAGAAAACATTGTAACCAACCAACCACTCCATTCTTAAGCCTTTAATCGGTTCCATTCTTCTCCTCTCACTTGCACACTTGCATTTATCTACTCCTCCCATCTCTTTCTTGATCTTCCTTGTGGTCTTTTTTCTACATATTTCATCTCCGTCATTCTCTTTGGTATTCTCTCCTTTTCCAACCTCATTACAGGCCCATGACAACAGGCACAATACGTATTTACATTTATAAAAGAAATTTCTCATGATTATATAAATAAGTGCTATTGTTTGTTCACTATAGTACCAGTTACTAAGTGGCATACTAATTAAATCAAAGTCAAAAATACCAGGAATTAGAACGTAGTTTAGTGAAAGGAAAAAAATATTATCTAGGAAAAATGGTATTTTATGAGATAAGGTGGTATTGATAATATAACGATTTACCATAATTTTGTTGAAACGAGTATATCCATTAGAAGTATGGGTAAGACAACTAGAATTGTTAACATACTAAGATAAATAAGTTATATTAAAAACATATTTTTGCATTTGATAAGTTTTAGTATTTATTGTATCTGAGTCAATTAAAAAAAAAAGTAAAAGAAATCATAACTTGCCTGGTAGCCATACAAAAGAACAACTAAAGTATTAATTAAATCATGTGCATATGTCATAGGGAATGCCTTTGTTAATTTAATTTTATAATGGAGGCCCAGAAATAGCTTTCCAATAAATGTAAATAAATGAGAAAATGATAGAATAGCAACTGCTGTTTCAGTATCCGTAGTTTCAGTTAGCCACGATTTACTGCTGCCGGAAATAAAAAAGTTAATGCGTTTTAAACCGCCCGCTAAGAGAGTCCACGACTCATCTTCTTTTGCACCTGTACCCTTGCTTTCCTCCAACTTGCCTTCACTTTGCTTCTAGCGTTTACGCTCTTTGCATTAGCAGGGTGTCTACTAAGTTAGAGGAACAAAAATTCGTGACTTTTTTGGTGGCCTATTTTTGACCACAAAATACCTTTGGGGGCGTATAGCCCAAACGGTCAGTAAGACGCGGTGCAAAAAAAATTCCTTCGGTAAACGGTCAAGCATTATATTGTACATCGGGCCTAGATATTATAATAAAAAAACACCTTGGAGTAGGGCAGAGGCTAGTTCCAAATGCTTCTTAGCTTTTCCATGAATTTTCACTCCATTCAACCCACTGTTGCTTATATCAAATTTCGATTTATAAAATGTACAATAAACCTTATACTGGTCATCTTCAACAGGGCGCAACCACTTTGAGTATTAGTTTTCTTCAACAGTCAGCCAAAACTCTTTGAACTAACATTTACCAAGCATCTTTTAACAGATTAGCCTAAACTTCACACATAAAATCTTTGAATGCCCCCCAAAAAAATTATGGATTTTTTTCGCCACACACGATTAAAAATAATGTAGGCCTAATNATTAAAAAATAATTTAGGCCTAATATTTTATGTGCCCATTAGACAACAAAAATCATTTTAAAAATTGGTAAATTTCAACTGTTTTGAAAGAATGGTCTTTAAAATTAAATGCATTGCGTCAAGGATTAAATATTAACATTAATAATATTATTTTATATTTTATAAAAAAATACACCATATTTCACTGCGAAAACTATTGCTATTTGCTGCCAACGTTAATTTGAAATTATAATATACATTTTACGCCGCCTTCAAATTGCAGTCAGATCACTGAAAGAGTAAAAAATTGATAATTGCTGCCAACATCTTGATCCAGATCCACAACACAGATGAACGCCCGGTTTCTGTAGAAAATGTCCTGGTATTTTCTCGTATCATCTACAAAACCTGAATTCCAATTCATTCTCTCGAAAACCATTATTTGTAGACATACACATGGCATAATGTACTCACACACCCCACGAGACAAGTAGCACGCCAAATTAATATTTAATACAAGATGGCGAAAGTTAACCTTGTCGTTGGAATCACAAACAAAACAATCAGGCAACTTCCATACTGGCGCGTGCCATCACGTGTAGTGGATAGTGCTATCTTTGAAGCATTCGCGTTGTTACGATGTGCGGTAAATTCAAACTAAAATTATTTTTGTGACTTTATGACCAAAATATTAAAAATTTGTGACTTTCGTGATCTTTTTTGCAATTAGTGACTTTTTCGTGACTTTCGTGGACCAGTAGACACTCTGATTAATTACCATGTTATCGCAGTGTTTGTGTTCAAAAAGCTGTTATTTATCGTGATAATGGCTCCAAAGCCTAAGAGTAGAGATACTGGTAGTGCTTCTTAGCATAAGAGAAGCTTTCCATTAGTGAGAAAGGGAAAATTCTGTACTCACAATAGGCTAAGACATTATTATTTTTTTAACAAATAAAATTGTGTTCGGTGTTATTTGCGATTTCACGTAGTTGTGGTAGGTCTTAGAACGCATTACCCGCAGATCTGGGGGCACTTCTGTAAATTATATATTTCACAATGCCCACATTTCACAAAAGAAAATGTCTGCATTGCCAATAATAAATACACTGACAACCTATATTATGGACCAAATAAGCGTTTACACTCAGTATGTCACCAATCCATTTATATGAATACAGTGTAACTAACTAAATTTGTAAGTTGTTATTATTAGGGAGAGAATTCTTAGGCACCAAAAATGTTTAAGATAGAAAGGTATAAATGCATTAAAAATATGAAACTTAGGGTCCAGAATATATCCACAATAGACTTGATCTTTGCCATACGACAGCTGATGGAACAAAAGTTTGAATATGGGAAAGACTTGGTAATTAAGGATGTGGAGAAGGCATATGATAGAGTGGAGAGAAATAAAGTTTTGAAAGCAATAGAGGAGGCCGAAGTGGAAAGAGGAGTTGTAATGAGAGTGAAAAACATGTATGAGGATAGCATGAGTTGTGTTAAGACAGAGAGTGTAAGGACAGAGTGGTTCCAAATAAACAGTGGAGTTAAGCAGGGGAGGTCTCTCTCACCACTACTATTTTTTATTACCTTTATTATCATGTCTCACAACTCGTTTGGGCTGAGGTTCCTCTTGCTTTGAAATCATTTCAGAGACCGAGTTGTGTGGGCTCACCCTCCACAGAATGTACACATATGTAATAACTAAGCTTATGTGTTATGATTTGGGAATAGTGAATTTATAGGAAGTGTACCTACATTTGAGTGGAGGACAAGTGGAAAACACCCCAAATATACCTGATTGAAATTCAAAGCTTTATCTCCCCTTCATTGAGTCTGGTTTGGAAGAGTGACAGACACCTAAGACAATTCGACCCCTGTCACTAGTAACTAGATACTTTTATAGATTTTCAGCAGTGAAATAGTCAAATGGCTTGTATGTTCAGAAAATGTGTGTTTTATAAATTGAAAAGCTTAGGTCTACTTCACACACAATGTCTAGGTATAAAATTTCCAATTTGCTGTTTACGAATAAGTTGAACTTTTCTCCTGCAAAGACATGCAGTCCCCCTTACCCCCACCACTCAAGATGTTTCCTACTGCTAATATTGTTCGCCGCTCAATTTAAGCTCATCGAAAGCTATTTAACAAGGATCTCCAAACAAGTATGTTGAAACTTAGAATGTCTAAGCAACTGGACTTGCTCTTACCACAGAAAAAAAAAATCATGTTGTAGGAAAAAGAGAGGACAAAGCAGAAATAAGCAACTTAAGGCTCTTATTCATAAAATAGGCAAAAACCAACAGAATAGGCAGTTATAGGCACTTTAAAATGAACATATTGTACTCATAATAACATAAAATGCATACATATCAAAACTGCTTATGTTTTACGATCAAGGAAAAAAAAAGGCAAAATTCTGTCTTTAGTTATTATTTGTATGGTATAGTTTTTTTTCTTCAAATATCAAGATTTTAAGGACAAATATTTTATTAATAAAAATAAGATAGTTTAAAAACTTTTCAAGCATGATTTGACATGCTTTGTTTTTCATTTGATAAAAAATATGCCTTTTTTTCCAATAAATTTAATGATAAGTTTCCGTGAGTTTTATGCAATAATGACCTAAGATAGTTATTGTGTAATATTGATATTTATGTTCTCTTGACAAAATTAAGTTGGGGTATTTGGGCAGTTTTGAAAAATGACACCCAGACATAGGACTCAAACCACACATGTTCTGGTTGCCTCGTGCTCAGGGCCATTATTCACTCTTCACTTATAGTTTAAGGCAGAGTCTGTGATGGACATGTGGGAATCATCGGCGATTATGATCTAGCAATGGTAGCACAACCAGGCACAGCTTTATTCGACTACATTCCTAACCTAAGGCTCATTTCTACTTCCAGGCTTGCCATCCATGGCACAGTTTTGTCACAATTTTTTTTAGCATGTCTTACTACCCATTTGGGTTGTACACTTATGTACTAATTATTATGCTAACAGTTTTAAGGATTAAGAGTGTTATATTTATAGGAAGTGTACCTGTATGTGTGGAGGGAGAGAGAAAAAACATTTTTTTTTAAAAACCACCCAAAATACACCCGACCGAAATTCGAATCTTGATATCTCCATAATCGGCAGTCTAATTTCCTGCAAGAGTAGTGTGTTAGACCATGTGGGCCACCGAAGGGGGTATGTTTAATTATTGCTCAGTAGCGACAAAGGAACAAGAATAAGAACAAGGGTCTGTTTTATCTGTCTGTGGACCCTCACTAATTACGTTGTAAAATTGTACCTCTTGCTCTGCTCGCCCTCCCAGCTGCGCTGTAAGAGTCCATCCGAAGGCGAGAAGACGAGGGTTGTGAGCTGCGTCGACGAGACGCATCCCATGATGACATAGCACTTCACACTCTGGAAGAAAGATCAACCCCAACACTCTAATAAGATTTCATACATCTAAAATCAAGCTTTTGTTTAACAAGACACATTAGGCTATTTGGTAGAATGTATGCCTGCCCCCTTAGTGAAAAGTTCCATGTTAAATTCTGAAAAGGGTGTTATAATTAAATTTGATGTTTGTTTCACTATGTGGTAAATTATTGTCCCTGGGTTCGAAATTTATTTTTTTAACTAATAACTTATGTATGTAATGAAAATACAACTAAAATACTAATTATTAAACAAATTGATGGACCCTGTTCTTTTTGAAATTATAATAGTGTTTGTTATGTTGCAGGTTCAATACTGCTTTGTTTATGTGATATATGTAGCTACATACTAGCGTCATATATGGTTCAATTTCAAGGTCAAGTTTGAGAAGAAAGAAAAGGGTCCTCACTAAAATTATTTGTTGACTTAATTTAATATACAATATTTAAATAATATAATTGTGAAGGTTATAAACATATTTGCAAAATTTCATCAGATTGAAATGTTCAAGTACCTTAGTGAAACATCGTCAGTCATTTACAAATATGTTGAGCTGTTATTTTATCCATTTTTGAAATGAGTATTTAACTTGTTGAACATCAAACTTTTACACCAAGTCGTCAACCGATTGAATGTTGAAAATTAAATAAATTGCAACAGAGAGAAAGGACAGTCTTTTCAGGGCATTTTAATATTTTTTAATCCTAGTGCATAAATGTATGTTTGTAAGCAAAGTGTTAGTGTTAATGTAATGCATATAAAATAACAATAATACAGTACAGTAAGTATGTTGAAGTACAAGAAATTTGGAGCTTACAAAATTTATAAATTTGTGAGCAAGATTTAAGTATAAAAGATTGAACTGATTTTAATTTTTTTTAAATCAAACAATTGAAATAATTAAGCCAGTGATTCCAACCAAAGATAAATAAACGATTATTAAAATATATCTGTGATGGGCACATGATTCAAACACTCAGTAAAACCAAGAATTGGAATAGTACTAGATGGTAAATACATTCCTGTTTTAAATCATTTTAAGATTTTGGGCCTGTTGATTGCTTTTTCTTGGCTATGTTTTTAACAACAACAAAACTAGTAGATTTCATAACTAAACTTAATACTAAAGTTAAGATCATTTTTTTTGGTTGATTTTTTATATAAATTATAGAGGCTTAGGGCCTATCATCAATCACACATGTGACAGTACTATTTTAGAAAATAACTTTTAGAGCATGCATCAATTCTTATATAATAAAATGAAGTACCTACACATGATGCTGGAAGAATAAAATCACAGCAATGGTAACTGCTTATAAAAGTTGATCTTATTCTTAATATATCTAAAAGCTACTCGCTTCAATGGAAACATTGTCCAAGGCGCTACTCTTGCAATAGATTAGAATGCTGATGATAGGAAAACTGTGTTTGATGCTGGTCTGGTCCAATGAACATGATTTTTCCTAATATTTTTTTTTTACCCTCCCTCCAAACAAATGTATGTGTTATTCCTCTAAATCGAACCTTCCTAATACCTATTGCATTAGTGTAATTAGTAGAGAGACATATAACCCTAACGAGAAATAAGATGCGGTGCTAAAAGAATGTTTATGAACTAATTTGAGTAGAGTAAGCATCCTAGACAGAAGAAACAATGAGAAGCCAAGCATATGATAGTAATAAAAAACAACCAAATGGTTATATAATGGAATAATGATTTAAAAATTTAAACCATATCCTTGAAATGAAAATAGCCTAAAATTTATTTAAGAGTAAAAATGGCTTTGGTTTTAAAAATCAACATACTGCATTTTTTAGTACCAGTAAATATAATTTTTAAGTTTCTATTAACCATTTGGTATAAATTAATTTTTGTATCAACCTGATAGAAAGTTTCCTCTTGTTTATTCTGTAGATAGTTACTTCTTTCCTCCTCCCTCTAGCTTGTATTATAGAGAATGTTCATGTGTGGATTGTTCCTCTAGCTTGTATATAGAGAATGTTCATGTGTGGATTGTTCCTCTAGCTTGTATATACACTGTGTATCTGTGGATTGTTCTTAAATTGTTTACTGGGTCCACAATCAGCTGGATTTTATGCTAAAAAAATATACTGCAGCTAAGATAATGTTAACATGCTTAGGGCAAAATTAAAAGATTTGTTTACAACCAAAATTACCTTTCAAACATATTGAAAAGGTTATGTTCAAGATTAGAAAATGGATTGCTTTATGTAGTGTTAACAAGCACGCTGAGATGCTAACATATTGTAAAGGTGAGTCATGTGAGCCCATTATAATTTCAAAATTAACTGTTTGTTCTGTCTTATTAAACCCAAATTTTTATTTTTGGTTATAATATTTTGCAGTGTTTTTGTTGAAGAAATATTGCCATGAAAAAAGCAAGTATCTATTTATGAGATATTTTTCTCTGTACCCAATTATATCAGTATATATATAAATATATATATATAGAGAGAGAGAGAGATATTGCCATTTCCAGCAACGACATTGGGAACATAAGATAAATAAAGTCTTGCAGTGTTTTACAACTCATACTTTGTCATAATTATGAATGTTGGTTACCATTTTATATTTTACTATTCTTTTAGATCATAAAACAGGAACATAAAATACCAATTAAAAATATGTGTCACTTTTACAATGATTATAAATCAACTATATACAATTCACAATTAAATCGTTTCCAAACTTGTCTCTAAATTTCTACTAAACCTATTTATTTATAATAATATTGAAAAAGATATTTAATACATAGATTACACTGAAGACTATACTAATTTACACATAACTAATTATTAGTATTTATTTAAGTAAACTAATCGAGTCTTTACCTCCTCAGCAGAAGAGTAATGTGTCTTCAAGCCTAAATCAAACCAATGCATAACTATTGTTGTAGCATTGGAATAAGCTGGGTCGACATGTTCGCTCAGGATCTGATGTTTACAGCATTTAAGGATGATTGCATTAGCGAGCTAAGTAATATTGGGTGCGTTTTGACCGAAAACTTAAGCTACCGGTCGCTTAATAAACATATTCGAACCGGGAAAGCTCAATGTACAGCATCTGGCCTTCAAAATGAGCTGAACATGAGCAATATGATTGCCGAGCGGTTTTTATTCCAATTTCGAAAATGAGCATGGTATATTTTAAAGTGTGCCGAATACCGACCGACCGACTTACCGACCGACCAAATACCCCGATGTATGTGGAACATTGGATGGGTTGTAGCTTCTATGTGAATACCGACCGAAATGATAGCTATCGAGCTATCGGCATTTACACTCAAGATCGATTAGAGATAAATGAACGAGAAGCTATGTGTCAGATCCAATGTGCGAGCTTCTGAACTAAATTTAGAATCAAGATATACTTTTCTGACGCATAAATAAATTGAATATTAAAATACCGCATATTGCATTTGATTCACCAAACACACAGGATGTTGCCCATTCAACCGAGATTTGTATCGACATATACGCGAGCTATAGGACATTTGACCGAGATACAAGATGTCAGATACAACACCGCATGTGGACCATTTAACCGAGACATAGGTCACCGGATACAACGGATTTGAGACATCCAACCGAAATATAAGTCGCCAAACATACCGAATATAGGACATTCGACCGATATACAAGTCCTCAGATACCGAAATGTGTTGCCAAAACACTGAATGTGGGCCATTCGACCGAGAGCTTGGTCACCACATACACCGAATGTGGGCCATCCGACCGATATTTGAGACAGATATGAGAAATCTGATCGCGATGAGTCGCCAGGTACAGAGGCTGAGAGATATCCGAACGAGTCACCTGCTACACTGGGCATGGAAATCCAACAGAGATAACTGACCAATTCTTCCTAATTCCTTCAGCTCAAACATCATAATCAAGCATTACTGTTGCTAGATTTTTCCAATACTGGTTGTTCAAGTGTTCATGACAAATGTTTCTTCTTTGTTTTTAGAGGTGATACTTTCCTATATTAACAGTGAAAGGGTTGCTTCATTTTAATTTATGTACACCACACTACACTCTAATTTTTTGGATTTAGTGTTTCATTATGAATTCTATGAAATACATTATGTTCAGGGTTTTTTTAAACGTGGATTATTTTGTCCCCATCAATTTACTTTAAGAAACCTATTTATGGTTTAGGAATCAATTATTAACACAACACCATGAAGCCAGACACTCAATAATGAATTATAAGTTAAGATGTTTGAACAACAGCTGATCTAAATAAAAATCTTCAACTAGTTTCCTGATGACAATTAACTTCAATCTTCAATCACTTAAACTGTGTAGTTACTATAGAACTCATTGTTTATCCAAAAATGCCAAGAAGTTTCAAAATTTAGGATATAAACACTTTTCAAATTTCTTCTAAGAGTCAAAGCTTAAAATTAAACACACATTTTTTTCCATGCAATCATTAAGATGATAACCTTTGTGTATATTTTAAACAGTTAACAGAAAAAAGAAATAAGTTTAGATAATTAATAAATTACCAAAAATATAGGAATTAAAATATGAAAATTGAGCAATTAAATTAGTAGAGTGTGATTATGAAAGAGCAAACAACATATGCACATAAAAACTGATGGAAAGTAAGTCATACCTAATGTATGTTATGTTGTAGGACTTCAGAATGACACATTTATCACTCTGTTTGGTGACTCTAGCTTGATTCACATGTTCGCCGAAAATAGAAAGCTGAATCTGCCTCAGTGGCGCAGCAATTCACTCGCTGTATGTTGACCTGTGCTGCACTACAACGCTAACTTAAACAGCTGATTATCAACATATTTTATTTTCTAGTGGATAAACATACATTTTAGATCATACTCCCGATTGATGGATGTTTTCAAATTATAACGCTGTGTTGTAGCACAATCCAATACATCTATACACACAATTTCCATTAACGGGTTATTTCAACAACAACCAACAAAGCTGTCTGCTAGTTTCTGGCTATAGAGCGCATGTTTTGTCAAATGTGTGTGCGCACTGATTTGAGATGGTTGGTTCTGAGATTTGATTGGTTCTCCTGTGCCTAACATCTTGGGCAGAGCAGACAAAGTAAAGAATAGTTGAACAGAACAGCTTGCACCGATTAAGCGGAGATCTTGTGATTAGCTTAGAGCGCATCACATGACCACGTTTCTGTTCTGTGCTAATTTTTCGGCGAACGTGTGAATCCACAATAAATTAGAATAATATCAAGCAAGTAGAGAGAGAGTGAGTGCCATCCATCATCTTGTTACTGATCACAGGAGGTTTGTGTTACAGCAACACTAAGAGGCAGTTGTTACAGCCACATTGGAGTTTGCTACTCAGATATAGAGGATATATATTTTATGAAATATGTGTCTAATATTATCAGATGTTCTTTTAGGTGTCCTAGAACTCATTTGGGTTATACACATTTTAATGTGATACTGTGGATTCCCATATTCACTGAGAAACTAGCACAGAACAGAAACGTAGTCACTTGACGAACTCTAAGCCAATCACAAGATTTCTGCCTCATCGGCGTGAACTGTTCCACTAAAGTTTGACTCATCTCTACTTCATCCACACTGCTTGAGATGTTCGGCACAGGAGAACCAATCAACCATCTCAAATAAGTATGCATGCGCATTTGACACCGCATGTTCACAACGGCCAGAAGCAAGAAGACAGATTTGTTGGCCGTGGTGAGATTTGGAATAACTCATTAATGGAAAGTGTGTGTATAGATGTATTAGATTGCGCTGCGACAGTGTTATAATTTGAAAACATCCATTGGGAGAGTGATCTAAAATATGTTAATAATCAGTTGTTTTAAGTTAGTGTTGCAATGCATCATGAGTCAACATAAAGCGAGTGAATTGCTGTGACAGTCAAGCAGATTCTGTTCTCTGTGTTCGGTGAACATGTGAATCAAGCTTTAGGGATGAAGAAGGTTGAATTCAGTGGATGTGTACTCGCATATGTTTGGAGGGAGAATGGAAATCCCTTTTGGAAAAACCAACTTCACCGCACCCAACTGGGATTTGAGCCTCAATCTCCCGCCAATGGCAGTCTAGTCTGTTGGGAAAGTGACGCCTTGGACAATTTGGCCACTGAAGTGGGTTAGATTTATAGTTGTGACATGAAAAGAATAAAGTGCAAGCCTTGTTGATTTGTTAGCTAATTTGCTTAAGTAATTAAATTTTTGCATTGTTAATTTCTTTAAGCAGTTCAAATGAGTAAGTGATTAAATTATAAACTAATAATATTTTAGAAAGGTTAAATGACTGCTTTTGTGTATAAATCTAGACATATTCTGAAACATACAACTTCATATGAACCCCTTACTCTCGCAGTAGACTAGACTACCGATTACGGGAATATAAAGGTTTGAATATTTGTCAGGTGTACAGAGGTATTTTGCCTAAAATGATTTTCCACTCTCCTGCCACACAAATGCGGGTACACTTCCTATAAATGTAACTTTTCTAATCCTTAAAACTATTAGCATAATTAATACAAAAGTGTATAACCCAAACAGATAGTAAGACGCGGAGGAAAAAGAAAACCTTTCTAAGACAAGAACCTGGTAACCATATGGGGTTATTTGTTTGGAAAAATTGTTCTATATAAAATAATAAGTAATAATAAGTAACGGGAGCATGTGCTTGATTTTGTATTGTGATGTTAAGTGAAATACAGCTGTCATGTCAGCTAAATATAACCAGCAGCGGGATTGCACTTTCTCTTCTATGTGCTCTGTTATAAGCAATGTAGCACAAATTAATGGAATTTAGGGTTATAAAAACAAAGCATGTGAACAGAAATAAGTTATATTAGTGGTTGTTGTGGATAGTTTAGGGCACAAGTGGATATAGTTTGCGACCCAGAAACAACTTTAACCCATGTTCTTGCGTCAGAAATGTTAGTAGCGCTCTATAATGTGAGGATAAAATAACTCTCTATTTAACATTAAACATGTAAAGGCAAGCTTAACTTGCTTTAATCCTCTGGTTTCATCTTGAAGGCAGCACAAAGAGTCTTTTTGTAGCAAATCCTGGCCTCTGGCGTATGTTTTGGGAATTTGATTGTTTGTATTCAAGAGTAAATGTTTAGGTGCTAAAATAGGGAGATGGTGGGTACAATATTTTGGCAAGATATGACAAGCATAAAAGGTCACAAGGTAAGACTATTAGGTTGAAACGGTCAAGAGCAGCTCATTTCATGAATGTGACTTCTTTGATGTTCAGTGAAAGTGAAGGAAGATAAGTTGGTATAATGTGAGAAGCAGCAACAAACTAAACCATACCTTGGGAGTAGTAGGGCGACAAACCATACCTTGGGAGTAGTGGGTGACAAAACAGGAATAAATGTGTAACTAGTAGAATTAGCTATGAAGAAATCTGCAACTAGTAGAACTAACCATGAATAAATCTACAACTATAAGAACTAGCTATGAAGAAATGTGCAACTAGTAGAACTAACCATGAATAAATCTACAACTATAAGAACTAGCTATAGATAAATGTGCAACTAGTAGAACTAACAATGAATAAATGTATAACTATAAGAACTAGCTATGAAGAAATGTACAACTAGAAGAACTAGCTAAGAAGAAATGTGTAAATAGTAAAACTAACCATGAAGAAATGTACAACTACGAACTAATTATATTCTGAAAATTGAAAAATGACACCTGAACACGGGAATCGAACCCATGACCAGGTGTCATTTTTCAATTTTCAGAATATGATATCTAGATGGAGTAAATCCTCACTAAAAGCATAAATAATAGCTTTGGCTATTTGATTCTTATATAGACTAAGTACTTAAAATTTTAAAATGAATTAGTTTAGTGTGTGTGTATATAAAGTCTTTACTTTTTTTCATATATATATATATAAAGGGAACAACGCCTGAATATGACTTTATTTGTGTTTAAATGTATCTATGACTACTATAGAAGAAAGAAGGAAGATGTCATCTCTGTGCATCGGATTCATCCCACATTTTGCCTCTTTCCTTAGAAGGGCTCTCTTCATTAAATTT
This sequence comes from Timema douglasi, assembly GCA_901482245.1. NCBI lineage: Eukaryota > Metazoa > Arthropoda > Insecta > Phasmatodea > Timematidae > Timema > Timema douglasi. Next base: position 15,474 of record CABEEJ010005774.1, on the reverse strand, counting down.
ACATCTATTTGTTTTATTTATTTATTTTAAAATCTTTTAGCCACTGGGCCCACTCATTGTTAAACATTTTAATTTTTTTTAAAATAAATGTACAACCAATATGACATTTCACATGAAAACACAGGTAACTTATAACCTTCTTTAGTTTCTAGCCTTGAATTTATTAGCAAAATTGTTTCTCACATTTACCTTAGTTAAAGTATGATGGGTAGTGCTGTAAAGTGAACCAAATTAAGATTGTTAAATTGACCTACCCAGGATTTGAACCAGTCTTAAGAGAAGTGTGTTGGTCATCATTGTTTTGAATTGTCAAATAGTGAAAGGAGAGAGAGCAACCCAAGGCACAAAGATGTAACTCCAACACTGACCTAGGTCGAAATTAAATAACTCTATGGAGGGAAGGCATCAGGGCCAAGCATCAATCGAGATCTTTGAGCAGCCCTGGTCTCAGTGAACAACTTATGTAACATATTCATGTCAAAAATGTGCAAACATAAAACAAATAAAGTTACACAAAATGTTTTCACAACTCTTATAGATTAATTATAGATGGATGTAAAATCATAAAAATACAGCAGTTGTGAAAAAAACCGTGTTAAAACTTAACACAACATCAAATTAATAATTATTGCAAACAACACAAAAAGGTTTACAAAAACAATGTAAATAAAATAATTATGGACTGCTGTAGAATTATATGCCCTTAAACGAATGATTGTTAATGTGTTAAATATAAATACTATTAGAAGGCCATGTTTAATGTTCACGTTGTGCCAATGTGTGGTTTATGTTATGGTATGGAATAACCCGTCCTCATTGCCAGCTACAACCATAGAGACGTACTTAGTGACCTTTTGTCTATGTGTGTGTGTGTGGATGTGTTATAGCCTGCACAATTGACCATATTATTGTTAAAATTGATTGTTCTACTCTAGCAAAGATCAGGTGTGAAACCTACTGTTGTACTCAAACATTTGGGTAGTCGACCAGGTGGGAGTGTGCAGCATTGCATATTGTACACTCTGTGAGACAACTCTGGTGCTTTTCCTTAAAAAACATCCACTCCGTCATGTTATCAAAGAATGAAAACTGATAGCTAGCAATCACCTTATCTTTTACCTAAATAAAATGTGAATGGATGAATCGTCATGCTCAAAGAGTTTATTCCCGGATGATAGATTTGATTGTGCTGTTCTAGGTTAAGTTAGTTTTAGGTATTTTGGTGGTATAACACTGTGTATAGGACATTTTTTTTAATAAATGCAGTAGTTAATGGGTTGGTCAAACTTAGCCAATTCAATTTTTTTAGTCACTTGATTAGTAAAGACTTTCAAGCTAGAAGTGATGCTTCAATGTTACATATTTACTAACTTAAAGGAAAAGGCTATTTTGAAATGACAACCATTATCTTATTTGTTCATTTAAGGGCCTGAACTTGTTTTCACTGGGGATCATTAAAAAAATGTCTTTATTTTGAGTTAATTGCATGTTTTGTTTGTGATTGTCAGAGAAATATGCAAGGATGTATGACCCATTTAAATCCAAACTAATCCAGGTACCCATGAATAATTTGCAACACATTCTACCTAGATACCTAATATGCATCAATTGCTGTCCAGAAGTTTGTTCATGTAGTGAAGGGTTGAACAAAAAAATAATTGAATCCATGTGGTGCCTTAAAGAATGTATGTTTGTGTTTGAGTTTGTCCTATCACCAAGATATTCAACTGCAATATTAGTGTGAGGTACGAGTTTTCAGTATTAGGTGTGGAATCCAGGGTGTTTTATTAGGATGTACCCGATTGTTACTACAGTATCTCACTTTCATAGAATAGTTAAAAACCAATACAGTACATTGTTCTGTAAAATAGTCGTTCAATCTTATAATAACATACAAAAATGATGCAGATTAAGTTGTATGAATATATTTAAAAGTAATGTATGTTTTCTTTCTCATTGAAGAATAATTTAAATTTGTGAAGGTTCATATTTAATTTGATATAAATACCATTACAAATACAGTTAATAAATTTCCTTTACAAAATTTAAAATATACATTTTTATAACTAAATAAATAAGTAGTAATTATACAGTAACAAAATACCACTTTCAAAACTCAAAATGTTGAGAGGGAAACTACTGTAGAAAAGCCAACTCAAATAAGGAAAATCACCCCACAAGAGTTATTGTGAAATTAAATTATTTCAAATTTATGTGTGAACATTCCCTTGAAAATAAAAAAGCTTCATTATGAATTGAACTTAAATGTTTACATTAATGGGCACTTTGATTTTATATGTTTTCCAATAATAATTACATTGGCTTAAAATAAAATTAGAACTGGATGAAAGCAATATCATTACAGAGTAAAGCTTATTGCCTGCAAGAGTGAGGAATGCGAGATTAAGAACAAGTTCTTGGAAAGGAAGGAGAGTTCAAAAAGTGAGCTACTTCATAACTCGGTGCATTAATTGCTTTTGATATGAGAAGATAAACTTATATAAATTAATTAGTTATTAACAAAGTGGTTTTTTCTAAATAAGCAATCACATCTATAAAAGGATTTGTTAAAAATTAACCTTAATTAGTGTCTCATAGGAACATTATTGACTATAGGTCTAATCTAAAATACATTCATATTTAAAAAAATATGTGTGTTTAGATTAAGATCTGTGTACCCATTAAGAGAGTAAAATGTATTAAGTTATTTTGATAAGTACAGTATGTTCAAGAATACTGAACAGTAGGCCTACATGTTCAAGTTATTTCTACCGCTGATTTAAACCTTTTACAAAAAAAAACACAGGGACTATATTTTATATAGCAAATAACTTTGAACCTAAAAATCACATACTATCTACTGAATTAGAAATATAATTGTATAAGAAAATAAAATGTTGACATACTCAGTCATAAAAATAGTATATCTTGTAGCATGTTTAGCAACAATAGTGTTAAACTACCCACTTGTAGCTTAGTGAATGGAAAATGAAGTTTAAAAGTGGCCATGGATATAGTTCTTTGAGAGCAAAGGTAAAGGTATTGTTTAGTTTTAAAATATTATTACATATAAAAATAGACTTTTCATTGATAAATATAGTTTTCTACTTTCTTTACTTACATTAAGTAAATTTAGTTTAAGTAAAGATGAGCTTCCTTAAGGATTACTGAGTAATTTATCTGTACATGATTAATTAAATGTAGTAAGAATCCTATAATACAACAATATTCTTTCTTTTTTTTCCGCAATTGTGCCAACATAAGTTAGCAGTTTTCAAACAGACTTCCTATTAAAATCAGACTGTAGTTTAAGGTTAAATAATTCAAATTAGTTTTCTCTCTCCAAATGAAAATGTTTATAATTATATAAATTTTAATTCCAATTCAATAAAATTTGGGAGTTATCTGGGGTTAATCTTTCTATTTCAGTAATTGTTAGAGAAAAATAATAAATGTATGGTGTTTAGATTTAGTACAGTTAGATTATTATTATACATAAATTATGAAATTACAATGTGTCTATACCAAATAGTTTTTTAGTTTGAAAACAATTAAATAGTGATCCCTTAAATTAATTGTTACTATAGGCTACACAAGTAGGCCCAGATTTTTTTTTATCCAACCTAGTCCACTATATTGTTATTTTGAATTCATTTTAGTGCCCTTGATTTTAGCAAGCCAACCTTCATTTACAAATAAATAAATAAATAAAGGTAGAACCAATGTAGAGAGAATAGAAGGAGGTGCCTGATGGAGAAAGACATCTGATTGGCTGAGCTTGTGACATCACTCAGTACACAAACCAACTACATGGAAGACAACGTTGTTGAAAATCGGGTCACATTTTCAAACTATAAAATAAATAAACTTTTAAAATCCATACTTATGTCCAATTAATGTCAGAACTCTAATTATAAAAGAAGGTGTAAGATTGATTGTATTTGTGTTAAAATATAAATGCTGTGTACTGGGTAACATCCGCAAATCCCTCCAAGTGGTGCCATCTATTCTCTTTACGTTGGGTGGGCCTAGGTTTTATGTTTTGTTCCGATGAAAAATAAGAATTGGAGCACCATTCTTAGACTATGGAAGTAGTCAGTTATGTGCTTCATTAAATTGCCCCTATTTTGTTTATTGAGTGTGTGAGCCTTTAAGTAGCGTTGTATTTTGATAAGTGGTCCTCCATTTAAAAAAATCGTGTGGGTAATATTATAAGGTTGTCAGTTACAAAACATTGTAAGGAATACTAAAAGTTTCAACGCATTCACTAATGCATGACTTAGTGATGAATACATTACTAATTAGTTAGGAAAAGCAAAGGGGAAATCTATTTAAAACATGTACGTAATAGCAATAATGCAATGAAACCGGTGTAATCCAACACAACTAGCTCCTGTAAATTGGGCATCAAATATAATTGGTCCTCCAATATCTGCACTTCTTTCTAAGAGTTATTCATGACATACTTTCTTTTTTTAACCAACTTGGTTGCTCTCTTGATTTCTCCTTCTTTCATATGGTATTCCTACTTTACAAGGAATCCCTGGCAGTGAATATAACCCTTAGTAATTGTTCCCGAGAAAGTTTCTTGGCCATCACACAATGTTATCACGAGTTTTCTTCTATAATGTACACTCATTGTTCAGAGATAGTTCTCGTTTAACCATTACATTTGTGTGTGACTTCACAAAGCTCTATCTTATAGGAACCACATAAATTCTAATAGGCCATTTTATGTCAAAACATATTTTTGATAATCAAAAGTCTGGTCATCATTTCCACAACTGCCGATTTTGCTGGCCAATGAATTATGTCTTTGAACTTTCCCTAGTCTATTGGGTCATTTCTTAAGCTCCATTGGTTCAAAACTAACTTTATCAAGGTGGTAGTTTAGAGTCTTGCAACAATACTCGACTTTACAATGATTGCTGGTGCAAAGAAAATTATAAGCTCCTTGCTTAATGTGTTGGGCTGGTAATTTATTATTCACCCTGGAAGCAATCCTTCCAAAATAAGGAGATATTTGATAGTCACATCTTTTACTTTTAGATAGGCCATGTGTGTCTTGTGAAAAATATTGATATTGTCCGCACAAGTATTTTTTAAACATCTACTTTATTGGGATACTTGGAAATTCAAAGAATTTTTATAAATAAATCTGCCCATAGTTGATTATGCAATCATTTTAAATAGTCATATGTAAACAAAAGTAAGCCTGCTCTAACTTACAAAATATGTTTATTATTATTATTGATACATAGTCTAATGTCCGACATCTTAGATCAGTAGGTAGCGTGTTTCCTTGAGCTAAGGATCTTGTGTTCGATTCCCAGCATACCTGAAAAATGTATCATTGGTGAAATGTGGGTTTATCCTGTCACAATGATGAATTAATGGCTGAGGACTGGATGTTGTGCCTGTCCTAATCTAAGAAGTATAGGCTACATGGCATATGAAGCTACACCAGGCCTAGCAAGACAGAAGTGGAGAATATATAGCGTGAAGAAATAAGTGACCTAGGTCACAGAATGGGAACAGTAATGGATGTAAAACATAGTCTAACATAGTCTCGAAAACTCGACAACTTGACATGCGCACGTGCACACAGTTGTTGACACCAATCATCACAATCCAAGGTCATTCAACTACAGTATATATAACCTCTCAGTTTGATTATGTAACTTGAGTAGAACACTCGTGCTGTGGTGTTTTTACAATTCGGTAACGTGTTATTCAAATCAATAAAATATATGTAGGCCTACAGTACTGTACTGCGTTTCTGTATATTACACGTTTTTATACACACACCATTATATTAACATGTAATATAATGTACTGTAGATATATTACTGTTACTGTACCATAAAATACTACAGTACAGTACAACTGTACCTATAATATTCGATACTATAGGGCCTACTGCGATGCATCCCCGTTTAGTAAATATGCATCTTATGCAAGTTCATTCGTAAAACTCAACACTTCAATAACTTGACACCATCTCAGTCCACATTAGGTCGAGTTTCTGAAACTCTACTATATTTTATAAAATAGGAATATTTCATTTGGAAATGAGCAAGTGCCTTAAATGCATGAACTTTTGTTGACTGTACTGTATTGTTCAGTACTCAGCTCATTTTGTAAGGTTCGCCAGAAACAAGGTCAAAGTTTGAATCCCTGTTAGACATGGGCACCCACAGTAAATATACATGAAATGTTTTCTTTTCACAAGAAAACATTAACATTTTTTAATCTTCTAGTTTGAATATAATTTTTTTATTATAACATTTCACAATTACCTAATCTACAATCGTAATGTGTGGCCAGGACACCTACTCGACGCATTTCCAAATAAACCCTATCAAAGCACATTTTAAATAATGGAAGACTGCTGATTTTTTTAGCACCGCGTCTTACTACCCATTTGAATTATATGCTTAAATACTAATTACATTAATGGATTAGGAATTTAGAAGGTTGAATTTAGAGGAAGTGAACTCACATTTGTGTGGAGGGAGAGTGTTAAACCCTTTAGGGAAAAAACCTGCCAGTTCACAAGACCAAGATTCGAACCTTGATCTCTCAGTCTTCAGCAGTTTGGCTCAACACGAAACTAGCGCATTAGCCAACTACCCCATCGAGACGAGTAGGACTGCTGCTGTCGTAGGGAAAAAATTATAAATCAATTTGGTAATGACTATAGATGTTTTCAGTTTCTATTTAAGCAGCTAGTGTTTTTATCTATGACTATAGGACTAAGATTTTTTATTATTATTATTATTTAAAATTTATAATTTTAATGTATCTTTATAAGTTTACTAGTTGCATTTAGGTTGAAGCAATTTCTAGATATTTTTAGTATCTTTACAGTTCGAGAATAATGCCAGTTTGTACACAAGTTTTTCCACGCATGCGCTTGTGTGTCTCTTGACTGGACGAGGAGCAACATGCATAAATATAGGCCTATGACTTCATGCATCAGCAGTGTGTTATCTTGTGGAGTATTGTTAACTTATTCAAAATATATTATGGTGGAAAATAAACCATAGGACTATCTACATTTACAAAAATAAAGTTTGAATCAAAGGATAGGCTGGATACTCTCGAACTAGCATACAAAACAATTTATTTTAGAAGAAAATATTTTCATGAAATTAACACTACCAGACATTATTTAAAGTTATATTTGACACATAAAAAGGAAAGATGTTAAAATATTAATATTATATAGTTATTTATATGCTGGTTGTCACAGTGTACATTGTGGAAAGAAGTGGTGGCCAACAATGCGTGAATACGGTAAAGGTATTTTAGTTGGCTCACAAATTAATTATTTTACAGTAATCAAAGCCAATTACTTTGTCTTTCTCTCTTTTAAGTGTTAAGTGTACCAAATAACATTTTGTGATACCAATATTTCGGTGAAAATCCATAAAGAAATTGACTACACACTTGACCCAGTACTCAAAGTGGCCTTAGTAGTACAAAACAAAAGTTTGATAATAGCAACCAATCACCTTAACGTTTAGTGAGAGTATGATTCATAACAGTACGACTATGGGTAGCGCTTTAATAATTATTAATTGGAGCACTTTAAATAAGTTAGTGTTAAGTACCTGTGTTTTTATACTTAAACAAAAAAAAATTAACTGGTGTACTTTGCAACTTGAAAGTGACAGCTAAAATTAAAAAGTCTAATGAGAAAAATTAATCTTTAACTTAAAACTACTAGTCTGTATAATATAACTGTTTTAAACTAAGTATATAATGGGCTTTGGCTTATGAAGATTTCGATAAAATTATAAATTAATTTTTTTATCTAAATACCGTCCCACCCAAAAATGTACTGTAGGTCGTTGCCTCCATTACACTTTTAACTTTTTGGCTAGGGGTCAATATGAGCAAGATAATAAAACCTAAAAACTGGCTGAAGTTGAAGAAAATTTATGTTTCCTGGATATAAAAGTTCTGCGTACATATTTATTAATATATATTAATTCACATAGAAATCAGACTTCAATAAGAAGAAAACATAACATTATTGAAATACAAATGTTGACATAATAAATATAATCTTAATGTTATCGAAAATTAATCATAGAATTACAAAAAAAACTGCTTAATACAGAATACCTAAACAATATAAACACCAAAAATATCAGAATAATTATTTTAATTTAATCTGTTCAAAGTAACGCTAATGTTCCGACGATTTTAAATAGAATGTTCACATTTCACATATAACGATTATTTTTTAAGAATTCTCGACACAGACATATAAAATAAAGCCACAGATAATAATATATACTGAGAGATTTTGTACCGATTTAAGGTGGAGCTTAACTTTAAATGAATGTGTGTTAAAGAATATATTTAATAAATCAATATTATTCTTTCATATTCAATATTTGAACACCTTTCATAATTAGTATATATTTTTCAAACTACGTAAAAAAATTTAATAAAATATCTTCTACTAAAATGTTTTCATTTCAATACATTTTAAATGAGGAAAAAAATATATGTTCGTGGATTTATTTATCTTCTCTAAGATATCAAGACATGGGTTTATAACTTGGAAGTTTCAGAATAGTTTATTAAACGTATTTTTAGTTTCGTTTTAAGTTCAATAATTTCGATGATAATGAAGATGTGGTGTTAGCGCCCTGCGGCTATGTGAGGAACTACATTCTCTATTCAAGAACAAGTTGTGCATCAGAGGTGTGATCCCAAGGACTTGTTACCTGTGACTGTCTTTGTAATGTTATGGACACGACATGTATAGGAGAGATTAGAACTCGTTTGTACCAAGTTAGACTGTAATGTAATTTGACAGTTTGAGCTGTAATATAACAGATGATGATGATGATGAATACTTGCATGTAGGCCATACCATTTTAAATATAATGTTTTAATGGGAACTAATCTAACTACAAAGAGTTATCTTTGAAGAATATTTTTATCGCCAATGATACCTTTGCTCACAAATAGCTTTGAGTACATTTCCGACAGTTGGTTAAACTATACGTGTGATTACTATTTTTCAAATAGATTATTTAGAGATAGTGACGATAGGTTAGGGTAGAGTTTGTTTACCATATCAAGAAATCTGTGGAAGATATTAATATCATCATATATATATATATTCAAATATATAAATAATCTTTGAAAACTAGAGATTATTTTAGTGATTAGATATAGTTGTTCGTATTCAAAGATTTTGGGGACAGTCCCTTTTTAATCCCAAACCCAAGTATGGTACTTTCATAAAATACTATATTCATCAGCTCTTGCTCCCATTAACGTCAATGAATCGATGTTAAATTAATTACAAACGTATCCAATTGAAGTAATAATAAAAAAAACATTATTGCAAACAATAACGTTTTTTAGTATGTATTTTAAACTGTACCTTATTACACGTTCGAAATTTACACAATATAATGGGTTAAGATATAGGAACGTAGAACATTAAAATAAATGCACTCTATTTGCTAGAAGAAAATTATAGTATTCAAAGGTAAGGACGGAGTCATTAAGAATACGGCAATATTGGTTTAATTTTGGCTTTGTACAGTGAATATAAAGCTATTGGAGAGTAGTTTTGGTCATGAAAGCGTATTAAATAAAATTTCAAAAAGCACTAAACGTGCTTACACCTTTTAAATCAAGTGAGCTTTATTTCTTGGCATTTGGGGTATAACAATTCTATTATCACTTAGGGAAGCAGGGAAAGGTACTATTTTATAGTGATGTTCAAAGTCACTCAGGATTATGGTTTCGAGGTGGGGTGGGGGCTACAGAGAAACCAAACTAATTCAAATTTCCGTAACTCGAAATCGTCTTTGGTTCAAATTTTTCGCCCAATCCCGTGTATTTTGTATTAACACAACGTTAATAAAAGCGTATAAAACATGAATTTTGTTTTGGTTAATTCAAACTTTTCGTAAGTTGTAATGAATTTTGCCGCATTGTTTCCCTACTTTTAGTTGTGGTGCCGTGTTGTTCTATTTTTGGAAACAGGGGAGGTGACCTCCCCACCCCCGTTTCCCTTTACGTCTTTGTTTACACGTATATTTATGTACTCCATTATTCAAGATCAAGCCTCTTAAGCAGTTACATGCACTGTTTTTAGTGATTCAGTCGTATCGATATTCTTGTGACGTGCACATTTATTTTGTTATTTAGTTTTAGTTTTGATTAGCACATACTGTACAGTAGTGTTTGTGTGTGTGTTTTTGTGTATCGTGGTGTCACTGTCAAAGTCACAGTTCTATAAATCATTAACTTTGGTCGGAAAAGTAGCGGTGATAAAGAAAGAGGAAAAGGGACTTAGAGATAAATCAGAAATTGTAAAGGCCTACGGAATTCCTTCTAGCACACATTAAACTATTTATAAAAGTAAACAAAAAAATCTAAGCAATGAAAATAAAAGTGGAAAAGATTAAGAAGACTGGGAAACCCATATGTGAACAACTGTGTATTGAAGTGGTTCAAACAATTACGAGAGAAGAACGTCCCAGTGAGCAATCGTATTGAATTGATGAGAGTTTGTGCCGACCCCCACCTTTTGCTAAATAAAGGACAAACCAACGGTAGCAGTTACATATCATAAACAAATTCACAATTTCAAAGGTCCTGAAATATCTTTATGACACAGCTATCGTTTATTAAAAAAGACTCATAATATTCTTGAAAAATCCAAAAGCCAGCGCCGGAAAGCGCTCCGTTATTGGTCAGCTGTGGTGTGTGGAAGGTTTGAGAAGCATGTTCACATTGATTGGCCAGTGGGCGTGTGTTCTCCGAATAAGAGAGTTGCATAACTTTAAAAACTTTCTCAAAAGTTTCAGCCTTTTTAAAAAATAAACGAATGTTGTTAAGTGTCCATTCACATTTAGGCCTATTTATAAATTAATTGTTTCAAATATTACTTTCAATAATGTTAAGATAAAGAGAGACATTTATGTGATTTAATAAAGGTTTTCTTTTCGTTCTTTCTTTTTCTGTCTTTATATTTTGGGTTGGATGGGAGGTGGGCTTAAGCCCTCTTAGCTCACCTGTGGGTGCGCCACTGGTGATTTCTAATATATTGGTGTTTTTGAATAGTGTCAATCAATTAAGGCCCATATCGACTGTCGCATAGTCCACCGCGTCATTCTCATGTTATAATGGTTTGAGAATAACAGAAAGCTCATGGTCCAAATCCAAGTAGGTGCATTTACGGTAATTTTTTCCTAATTGGCTTACAATTACACTTCCATGCAAATGTGGGTGGATTTAATATAGCATTTCCTCATCCCAATTTCATTAGGGTAATTGAATAGCCCTTATGAAAAACTTGCCGTATGCATGTTAAAAATTTGTAGCATATCCATAGAAATGTACTCAATTGTTATAGAAATGTAAATTTAAAAAAAATAAAAATTATAATTTCTTTATTATTATTTTTATCAAACCTATACAATATTTGATTATTAATTACTATTTTTATCAAACTTATAAAATATTTGAGTAGGTATTTGGAAAAAGCTATGATGATATTTTCTTTGTAGATAGTAGATTTTTCAACTTATTTGTTCAGATAGAACATTTTGAAACTCTAGTGGTAGCCATTTTTATTTTATATTATTTTGCAAACTAAGCAATATTAATACTGTAGGCAATGTTTTTGGTAAAGGTTAGTAAAAAAATACACTATATAAATGAAAATGAGAATATTTATTGAGAAATATCAGCATATAAAAGAATTACCTTCAAAGTATATCCAAATAAGGGGTTTAGCTATGTCTCTATCATCCCATTCCATAAACTCGAAGTCCTAAGTATCAACATCTGCTTCCACATACAAACCTCGAGGAAAAGGGTCCTGTCATATAAAGACATCAAGATAGAATTTCAAAGCTAGATTAAAATCCCATCCGGTCCCAAAGGAAGGGGCGTGGAGTCTTTTGACATCCTTGAACTTACTACAACACACCTTCAATTATGAGGGATGTGAGCATTCTTGAAATTTTTTCCTTAGCACAAACTCTTTGGATCACCAGTGTGAAAATAGTACAAAGGTTCTCCTTGAACAGAGGCAGATTTATTGCTTTTTGTGAATACATATGTCTTCGATTTCTGAAATGGGAAATGTCACTGTCCAGGGTTTTTATAAATGTCATCTGACTGTGGTGGTGATGGTACTATCTCTCCCTGCCCCTTCTTACTTTCGCGCAGCTTCCTGGTGCAACACTGGAGGATAGTTACTGAACCTACCGTTAGAGCTGCGCTGAGCAGGTGGCGCGGAGCTAGTCCATCACTAAGAGAGACTTGATACCACTCGTTTGCAAGGCACAAGGAACTGAACGGAAAAAAGAAAGAGGATAACTTGGATGTATCTTACCGATAAAAAAAAACCCACCATTATTCCGAAGTTTAACATGTGTGTTGCAATCAGTGAGTTTTGGTTCAGCAACGCATTCAATCTTAAAGTGGAAACTAACAGGTGTATGGATTGTTAATAGCGAGGGATTTTAGCAAGCACAGCAGTTCCATGGCATCAAAGCAGCACAACGTATTTCATGACTACGTCTCCCAATCTTTTACAAGACAGCCTTCTTCTAGATGTGTCACTATTGAGTACCTCTTCATAACTTTCAAATACTATTCTGGGTTTTCAATGTCATTGCGAGTGTTAAACTCTTTATCTAGGTTCCAAAATACCTTGTCTGGTGAAATGAATGAATGCCCTACTATAGGGAATAGTACTTGCATCGTTTCAATATTACGAATTTCTTCAAGAATAAATCAGTGGAATATCATACCTATTATTGTCATTTTTATTTTGGCCACCACACCCAGCGCAGAATAATATGACTGTGGTGACGGTTTCCAGGTTAATATTCATAAAGTGATGGTGAACACAGTACAGATGCTATCTTATCAGAACGTTTACTTAATTAATTTTCAGCCCATACGTATGAAAAAGAGTTAGGTTTGTTTTGTGAAGATTCGGGTGATACTTGGAAAATAGTAAAATTGTACAAATAGGCTACAGTTGCTTTGCATAGTAGGCCTATAATGTCTGGTCAAGGGTTTTTTATAAAACTAGGATTTTTTTGACAATCATAACTGATAGTGAGTTTATTCTCCTTCTCTTAACGCAATTTTTCATAGACATATAAGCTCGTTTATTGTGAGCTTTATGCTGTAGTTTCCAATTCTTTTTCGCAGGATTACACTATCAGCAGAAAACTTATTCTCAAGAAGTGAACATGTCGATCATTTGTCTACAAAAGGGCTACTGAACCCAACATTGTTAACAATGTTATTTGAAAATCGATCTGTAATAAATATATCCTATATGAAGATCTTCATTGGGGCTTTCTTCTTTGAACATGGACCATATTTTTTTTAAACTTAAATCACTACGATAGTATTGAAAGTTGGTATTGGTGCCACGACAATAATGGTTTTGCAGAGGTTTAAAGTATCGAATGGGGTTTTTCACAGCCTATCTTTTCTGTTCGTACTTCTGTGATTTTCTATCACCCCCTCGAGTGTCCAGTGGCGTTATACCTTTTAGAAGGAATTTTTTGTATGATCTGTTCACTCGATCTCTACCCACTTGTAAGAAGTCAAGAATTGCTACCCTACATACATTTTTAACGACATTTTATCTTTGCTTGGGTAAATGAGAATTTGTACTCTTAGCGTCTACTTGATGTACCTGCATGCATACAACTTCTATTTGGAGATGTTATAAAACATGTTGAAGGATGAAATCATTTTTCCAGCCATAATCCGTATGCTGATATGATTTTTGGTGGAACTTACTAACCTCTTGCAAAGACAATTCCTAGCATTGACATTTTTCTTCCTGATGTCACAGGTTGGCATTTTAGGAAATCCTTTGGCCCGGTGTCTGAAATGTAAACATATGACAATTGGCTGGAGAAGCATTGTAGCGGGCTAGGCTCGTGGGGGAGCCTCTAGTAGCAACCAGTGTGAAAGCATGTATATAACAGTTTTATTTTTATTCTGTCCACCACAGCCGTCAGAAAACAGACGGACTGTGGTGATTCCATCAAGATCTAAACCAGACAACCTGTGCTGTAATGCAGATGCAATTTGCACAGATCCCTTAGAAAACTCATTTTCTGACCATACATAGATACTAGATATTTTTCACACAACCGTTGCACTCTGTCTCTACTTTCTTGTAATACGCCAAGAAATGCAGCACGGCACACTTTTACGTTCCATTTTACTCCTCCACACTGTTTAGGTAAAATAAAATTGGTGTTTACCAGTCTTTCATGAGGACTACATCCATCCAGCTGAGCTCGATTTCTCTGCACTGATGACACTGTCACATGTTGTAGGATGAAATTCTTTTTTAATTGTAAATTGGCGTCTTTGTAGTAGTGCTGGTGTATTTTTCTCACATCCTGCATCGACAGCTCCTTGCATTTGAAGACGCTATTTTGTCCATAAACACATGTTGGCATGAATGTAAAACCTTGATGTCAGTGTCTGTGACATAAAATAATTGGGAATTAATACAAAATGGTTAATAAACTGTAAAAGTATTAGATAGGGATAAAACTATTGATTTAGTTATGTGAGTATTGATAGCGGTCACTTTCTTTAAGTTAGATGTATGCAAAAGAGCTATCGGCCCTATCTTGTGTGTTTTTATATTTGTATAATATATTTGGGTTCTTCTTCATATATAAGCAATTTATACTTCTAAGGAGTGTGTGTACGCGCGTGTGTGTGTGATATTAGGATGGAATAAAAATATATTAATAACCTTACCTATCCCTTTGGCGACGTTGCGTTTCCACTCGTCCGGACGTTGTTTACGTTTTATTGACATTTCAGCAGGTGTTTCTATAATAACCGTATCATTTGACAGTTCAGCAGATGTTTCTATAATAACCGTATCATTTGGATTTGCAAAACTTTTGTTCTCAAGCTCTTCCATTATTTAAAATACTATATCAAACCACGATTAATATGAACACTTTGTAGTTTGAAAGCTACTGCAAGCCTAGGTTAGGAAAAAGTAGCCGTTCGGCTGTTGCCCGACTCAGAGCATCTACCTTGACAGTTACGCCAAGCTATGTTGTCTATGAAAGGGCTGATTTGTTGTTTGAGTACCGAGTCATTTTCATGACTCTTAACCTCGTGAATGCACTTGTTTACCAGATGAAATGAAACCGATGAAATGAGAGTGTAGAATACTACACTTGTATGATTTTGTCTCCTGACTCAGGATGTCCACCTTGACAGAAACGCCAAGCTAGGTCACCTGCGAAAGGGATGATCTTGTTCGAGTATAGAGTCACTGTCGTGACTACTGACTTCGTGAATGAATTTAATAGTTTGTACAAACAGTTGTTTAATTAATAACATTGTGAGGTGATATTGGTGATAGTGAATGATTGCGCTGGGTCTCGGTATTTGGGGAGGGTTTTCTTGACTGGG
>CABEEJ010005773.1:24454-46417 GCA_901482245.1 Timema douglasi | reverse complement strand
CCCATAACCTGTTAGCAAAGGTTAATGTCGAGTACACAAAATTAACGTCCGAGACGAACATAGAATCTACAAATACACTTAGTGGGTTAATTAACACAAAAAGGTTTAGTGTGAGCACAAAACGACGCGGTCGGTTTGGTGACGGAAAAAGAACAATCGTGTAAGTGAAAGTTATGTGATTGGCTAATTGTGATGCTCGCGCTACTGCAGCGCCTTTCGTGATTGGTGCAGTGGTTGGATCGTGCATCTTAGTCAGTGTCTCCAACATTTATTAACATATTTAGGAAAAAATAAAATATAAATACGCACAAAACATTTCACTCTTATTAATGTCAAACTTGATATCTCAATATCATTACTTTAGGTTATTAAAAATAACTATATAAAAATAGTATATTTTTAATGTATGGTTAGACCAAACACCAAACCAAACACAACTGCCTATTGCAAGGTCCATCCATATAAATTAATGTCTGTTCTTGGACTTGGCTTTAAATCTCTTAAAGGTTCAAAACAAATAATTGAATTATTGAAATCGAAATTTAGATATTAAAATATGTGAAAGTATAAATCTAAGAAAAAAGAAAACTCCAAAATATCTGAAAACACTCATATAGCAAGTAATCTGTTTTATACCTCTAAAATCCACAAAAACCGACATTACCCATATAAACAGCAGCTCTGACTTGGGGCTATCGCCAGTATTATCACGTTGAAAATTATATTGCATGGCATGATATTAGCCAAACTACAAAGAAATTATGTTTATTTAGGGAAAAATTAAATTTGTGTTATTTTTGTGAAAACAGCAAAATTCACATTACTGCAAATGTGAATTTTGCATATCCCTACTTATAATTCATTTATTATAACATTCATACATTCTGTTAAGTGTTAAGTTACTAGTCTGAGCCTGATTGCTGTGTTAAATTACTGTTTTGGGGTCTGATTGTTGTGTTAAATTAATGTTCTGGGGCCTGGTTGTTGTGTTAAATTAATGTTCTGGGGCCTGGTTGTTGTGTTATGTTACTGGTATGGTGCTTGGTTCTTAAGTTCATACTATAATTATAATTGGCTCTGAACTACCAATACACAATATTAGAGCTCTAAAAAAATTTATTTTGAAATTTTAAAAAAAATTGAATCTCTAATTCGAAATTTCCTCAAATCCTTGAATCTTAAATATTTTTAAGGATTCGAGGGATTCAAGGTCCAATTTCTAAACTAAAATGTCATTATTTTTTATGTGATTGAAGATGATTGAATTTGTAAATGCTTAGGAGTAAAAAAAACTAGGTTAAAATTTAGGAATTGGGAAAAAACAATACACCTGGCATCTCTGTCATTTTGTTACTGAAAAGGGTTTTTCTCTATATTTTCATCTTACTATTAATGAGACAATTTCTTAAATAATCAATTTCTGTTAAACATTCACCAAACTCATGTAAATACTATATTCTTGCTCAAGACGTCAAGCCTGGACACATCTGTAAAGGTGGACATATTTAAGTCCTATATCTTAAGAGAGAAACAGCAAGGGAAAGAAGCTCAGCGTGTGAGCATTTTATACGAACGTGCATTAGTGATGTATCCCCTGGACCAGCTTCTATGGCTCGAGTATGTCCACTTCGCTGACAGGCATCTAGCTCCACCTGACACAGTACTTGGAGTGTGTAGCAGATCTACTAGAAATTGTCCCTGGTTCACAGAGCTTTGGAGACAGAAACTCTTCCTCATGGAGAAATATCACCAATCCAGCCATGAGGACATGCAAGGTATCCTCCACTGATAACTTGACAATACTGTTTATAGGTTTTGAGAAATAAATTTCATTAAAGCACAGTGACATTACATTTTTATCAACACTAAGCACAATACTCTTCTTTGACATTTTTATAGATATCTAGACTGGAACCACGACTTCTTTATTCAAGTATCTTGTCATTAGTCCTCTTGAGATTAAGTTTAACTTTGTTCTAGACCCGCTGCTTCATATAATAACATAAGGGATTGAACTTGGAACCTCTGTATCTGTGGCCAAGAACTCTGACCACTGGACCAGGAATGCAGTCTCTATAAAAACACAACAGTAAATGTTTATTAAAATATTCAAAATTAAATACCAATAATAGGCCTGAGCGGGATCTTGAACTTCAGGAAAAAGTTCATTGCCATTCTGTTCTGCGGGAATTGATAATTCCTGTCTGAAGTTTTCCCAAAGTCAAAATGTCATTCCCGTTAAGGCCTGTTTAGTAATACAATCAAGTAAATTATAAAATGTCTGGTTTTGAAGTAACAGTGAAAAATTTAATAACAATTTTGTAATACTCCCAATTGTTAAAGAAACATATGTATAAACATAGAAAATAATCTATTGCGATAAGTTTTAGAAATGAATGTTTGCTAAATTTATATTATTCATTCTAATACTATGTAACAGTATCTGGCCAGGCTCTCCTGCTATGGTGATGGAGTAGACAGTACAGCCAGGGACTCAACCTAACATGTTGGGCGGCAGGAAATAACCTGACACCCTAAGGGGTGTGTCCCTTTGGGAGGGTGATGGTCTCACAGTGGAGGAAATGCCATTTGATTCCATCAAGTAGTGTCTGTATTCAAAAGGGGTGGCAACCACAGGCACCTGTCCCCTTAGATAAGTACGGCCTTTCAGATTCTCGGAAAGGGACCTGATGCCTTGCAGGTTTTGACATTGTTATGCCAAAGGCTAAGGTAGTAATTCCCAAAAGAAAATTCCTCGACATTAGGCCAGCAGAAGAATAACGCTAAATTGCTCTTAACAATTAGATGTGCCTCAGGAAATGTAAACCAACTCTCAAGAGTCAGAAAATAGCCCAATAAGTACAGAAAGGTTTACCAGAAGAGAAAGAAAATAAAATCGAGGAAAGTGAGTTTAAGAAAAACAAAATTACAGACTTGATAGTCATAGTAAAAATATAAGGTCCAAGCGAAACCAAATGGAAGTCATAATACCAAGCAACTAAGAAATGTAAATAAACTAAATTGGTGTGGTAATAAAAAGGAGGCAAATAATGTAGTTGAGTTGGTTATCCACGTAGATTTGGATTGTATTACAGTTGTTAACTTTGTCAGTGAGAGAATTATAAAAACAAAATTAAGTATCAAAAAGAAAACAGTAACCATTTTGTAAGTATATGTGCCTCAGTAAGGTTGTAGTGACATAGAGAAATTGAATTTTCTACAAGAACTAGAGGACAACATCCAAAAAAATAACCTTGTAATAATAAGTGCCTGGAATGCTCAGATTGGGATGGCAATAATAGGATTTGAGAACATTATTGGGTCTTTTGGATATGGAAGGAGAAACACAGAGGGAGAGTTGGTTTTTGCATCAGAAACAAACTTAGTGTGAAGAACA
This sequence comes from Timema douglasi, assembly GCA_901482245.1. Taxonomy (NCBI): domain Eukaryota; kingdom Metazoa; phylum Arthropoda; class Insecta; order Phasmatodea; family Timematidae; genus Timema; species Timema douglasi. The sequence continues at coordinate 43,020 of CABEEJ010005773.1, read as the reverse complement.
TCTGGCTCAAAATATAGGAGAACCATAAAAGTCACAGGGTACAGCTGGGATTGCAGATATAAGTCTATAATATACTAAAATAACTGATGAAGGATGTGGAGAGAGTAATAATAATATTTAGCACCGTGTCTTACTACCCGTTCGGGTTATACGCTTTAAGTACTAATTACTCTAATGGATTAGGACTTGGGAAGGGTTAATTAGAGGAAGTGAACCCGCATTTGCGTGGAGGGAGAGTGGAAAACCATTTAGGAAAAACCACCCCCAGTTCACCCGACCGAGATTCGAACCTCGATCTCCCCATCCTCAGCAGTCAAGCTCAACACGACTAGCGCGTTAGACAACTACGCCACCGAGGCGGGTATGTGGAGAGAGTACATGATGTTAAAGTTCCCTACCGAGAACCTGGGTAGTGATCATAAGCTGTTAGTGGTGGATCTAGATGGTGATAGTGGTAAGATTAGAAGATAGGAAAAGGCCAAAGATTGAGGGATATGGAATGAATTCCAGAATATAACTAAAAATATGTTACCAAGCACTGCAATAGAAATATGTGGTAAAACAGGTGGAAAAATGAAGGAAGCGAAGACACCATGGTGAAATGACAGAGTGAAGGATGCCATAATGAAGAAAATAAGGTAAAGAAAGTCAAGGATATAAACAGAAGCAAAATGAGGGCACCTGCTTCGGTGCATGTATGGTCTATCACGCTTCTCTCGCAGTAGACTAGGCTGCTGACAACGGAGAAACAGAGGCTTGAATCTTGATCAGGTGTACTGAGGTTGATTTTCCCAAAGTGGTTTTCCACTCTCCCTCCACACAAATGTGTGTAAACTTCTATAAATATAACCTTCCTATTTCCTAAAACCATTAGCGTAATTAGTACATAAGCATATAACAAAAATGGGTAGTAAGACGCGGTGATTAAAAAATTAGGGCCTGACAGCGAATGATGGGACAAAAATTGAGGAAGTAAAGCAAGAATACAGGTATAAAAAACTGTAAGTTAAAATAAAAGAGTTGTGCGGGAATAAAAATACATGCTGAGAGTAGTTTACATAGAAATTAGAGGAAAACAGCAGAGAACATGCAAATTCTGTATGGAATGGTAAGGAGTAAAAGATCTGACAAGGAAGCTATTAGAGCATGACAGAAGGAAGCTGTAAATGTAGTTAGTGGTATGAAGAAGATTAGGAACGAGATGAAAACCTATTATGGTGAACTACTAAATGTTGGCGGATTAAGCGGAGAAGAGGAAGAGAATCATAAACCAAACAGAAAAGAGACCTATTACATGGGCAGAGGTAAAAAATCTTTACAGGGGATGGAAAAGTGGTAAATCAGCGGGGGTGGATGAACTCAGCAAATTTAGGTAAGAGCAGCTAGAATAACGGGGACTGTATCGGACATTTAACTACAGTTTGGTGAAACAATCATGTGTAAGACTAAGAGGACAGTTACTCCACTGTTCAAGAAAGGGAGCAGAAGGAAATGCACCAACTATAGAGGCATGAAACTACTTTCTCATGGCTTGAACATTATGGAAAGAATTATTGAGGGAAAACTGAGAGCCATAATTAAGCCTGTCCTAGAAGAGGAACAGCATGAATTCAAACATAAATATATTTGGTTCTTCATGTTGTGTACAATATCATCAGCATATATTATCCTAGTTGACTGTAAATGTACCCCATAATTAGGCTTCTTTGAAATGTTTTTACTATGTTTAAACCAGCCTTAAGCTTTACTAAAACAATTATTACTAATGATAATAGAAAAGCACATCTAAATATAATTGTACTTTAAAATACCTTATCTTGAAATAAACCTCTTCTTTAATATATTTAAATAATTAATTGCTTGACAAATATTGTATTGAAAATGTTTAAACATCTTAACTTGATATTAATATGATTGTGCATTATCTACATGAATGTCACATCCCTAGGTTATTAGCATGTATGTGTGTTAAAGTTGTACCTATGTTCAAGGGGTGCTAGAGCAAGCACTTGCTGTGGAATACACTTCCGCCTCTGACTACTTGTTGTTGTGGCTGGCATACGCTGACTACATGCGCCGTCGGATAGAGCAGGACTCTGACCAACAAGACCAGCAAGTAACTGCCTTTACTGAGCTGCTTGCACAGGCCTGCGAACATTTGGCACAGCGTAGGTTCATATACACTTAGGACTGCATATATTAAATATTTACCATAGAAATAATCCTACTTGCCAATTCAAAAGTTACTGGATCATTTTTCAACTATTTACATTCTAAAAAAATTGATCTTCAACTTTCATTGCTTGCTTCTTTCTTCATTTTTTTTTATCTACTCCACCTCATACTATGGGCAGGGTGTCTACCATCCTGGAAAATCAGGGAAAACTGGAATTAGTTGAGAATTTGAAGTGGTCTGGAAAAAATTGGAATAACATGGTGGCTACAGACAGGGAAAACAAGGAAAAGAAAAATCAGGAAATTTTTAGATGACAGGGAAAACAGTGAAATGTCAGGAAATTTATCTAAAAATAAGGAAAAGTTAGAGAATTAAAAAATATGTCTAAAATATTCCATTAATTTCGCAACTAAACACTAAAACAAATGTCAATAGTGCCTAAATAAAATTACATTTTAATTTTTAAAATAACTAATAAAACCGTTTATGTTTAGTAAATACTAACGTTTTTTAATATGTGATCAGTAATAACAAAAGTCATCATCACCATTAAAACTTGAAAAAAGTAATCAAGGAAATTTTAAAAATGGTGCTTGGAAAACCTGGAAAAGTCAGGGAATTTTGTAAAATATGTTTTGTAGCCACCCTGAATAAGTCAGGAATTTGGAAAACTACAAAAACAAATCTGGGAAAATGTTTTACTCAATATATGAACTATAATAATCATTAAATCAGTAAATACAATATGATTCACACATCTTTTTTTGTTTGTAGCAGTGTAATATATTCTATAATTTTATAATTCCTAGTAGACTATGTTAATACAAATTGTAAAAGCATGTTTATTTAAATTTTAAAACTTATTATTAGTCATATAAAAGATTGATAAAAAAATGTGGAGGGGAGAGGGGAGGTTTGATAAGGGTGTAATATATTTTGAGTCTGGAATTTTAGGAAATGATCTGGGGTAAAGTCAGGAATTTCATTGGTCAAGTTCAGTAGACACCTTGTTAATAGTACTCACCACTGACACTTAAATTAAGTGGTCACTTATATACTATGGTTTACTTCTAGCCATGCTGCCATAGTCCAGATGGTGTTTTATTATCTTTTGCTGAAGAAGGGGACTGATTTACAAACAAAAAATTAATCGTGTGTTTTGTTGTGTTTTTAATTGTGAACTTTGAGGCCAAAATTTTTCTGGTATGTGTATATATAGGCCCTGGTCTTCGATCCTCTTTCCAATAATTATTATAAAATAGCCATTTGGTGCCATTTTTCCTTTGTTTACATCAAACCAATTAAAAACAATTTTAATACATATTTGATTTTGATTAATATAATTAAGTTTTAAATTTATATATTTATTCTACTCAAGCTTGACTCCACTCGATACTCAGGAGCTTTATGTATAGCTCTATTGAGATCTACTGGCATTAAAAAACTTGAATTTGCAGACCCTCTAATATTTTTAATTAAAGAAAAAAGTTGCATATTTACTTCTCTGGTCTAGTTAGGTTCATTAAAATAAACTGTAACTTTACTACACCCCTTTTTGGTTCATATTTTAACCGACCACATTCGCAAGAGAAGGACTGGAAATAGAATGTTGAGCCTAGGACACAGACACTCAGCCTCCAGGTTATTATGATTGCGCTCCTTTTGGCAGCTTGAGGTCTTCAACACTAGGATCGCTACGTTCAATCCTATTATCACCCAGTGTAGAAGGACTCAAGCTGGCAAGAGCACAGCGAAACCCCCTTAAGGTTGAGAGTCTGTTTCTTGAATGTCTAAGGCCTAGGAATATCAAACACCATTATTATGAGTACTGATATGGTATCAAAAGAATCAATAATCAATCCTCATATTGATACCTCGAATCTTAGTTCTGAGACATTAGGAACCGAGTGTTATAGCTACATACTTTGTTTGAATCAAGCAGACCTTAAAAATAATATCCCTTGGTAGGCCAAGATTTTGATGGGAGGATGATGTAAAAATGGATTTGAAGGAGTTTTTGTGTCAGGTTAGGGATTGAATGGCAAGCATATGGTCTGGCGGCCATGAACTTCTGAATTCCAAGACCAGAGAGTAAAGAAGTTAAGCTATGTAAAAGTATATATTTAAAATATGAAGAATAGTATAAGCCAAAATCAAGAATATCTTTACTTTTAAATAGAATCCAACCAGTTAATACCTATTGTTGTTTATATATTTTAAAAATGTAACATTTGTAATATAGTATGGTGTGTGGTTATCTAGGTTTTGGACTGAAGGGAGATCCTCAATGTATCCTACTGCAGTACTGGGCTCGTATCGAGGCGGCATACAAAGGAGATATGGAAAAGGTGCGACTGCTGTGGAACGATATCATGACACAGGGCCATTCTCAGTTTGCTGAGATGTGGTTGGAATATATACTTCTTGAAAGGTGAATGCGCCCCACAATTGATTAGTTATAGAAATAACAAGAGTCACACAACAAATAGCTAGATTTGTGAAGTTCAGACTACACAAATAGGTGACTAGGACTACACAAAGTGGGGTTCTACAGTACTGAAAATACTTTTTATTGCGAAACCATCCCAGCCCATGGAGATGTTTCTGTGCATTTGCCTTAAATCACATAACATTCCTGGACCATGTAACTGACTCAAATTGTACAGCTGTTTGTGCTATATAACTGCCCTATTAATGAAATTTTATTGTGTATCTTATAAGGGTCGCAAGAAAGTAAAAAAAAAAGGATTTATATCAATTTTTTTAAATAAAACTTTAGAGGAGAAATGTTGAATAGATGGAGGAATATGGCAGCAATTTACTAATCTGACCTGGCTGGAAATGTGCTAAATGATGATTTGAACCCTAAAAAGTATACACAAAATGTTTTATAGCTAAAATATTTAACAAATTTTGTCTGAAGTTGAAAAATTATTTTACTATTATTACAACTAACTTTCTCCTTTAGAAAGTTGACTAAAACGTTTCACATTCCCTTATGATGATTTTTTATTAAATGAATTTGGTGGAAATGATCAATTTTCTTTCTGAGGCAGCCATTACCTCTTTGTCGAATGGCAGCAGTGTGAAGTGTGAAATGTGTTCTTTTGGCTGTAAAAGTCCTTTTAAGTTCCTTTTTATATGTTTCTATCTATGTTTCCAGTACCTTAAGCCATATATTATTACAACATGTTATTTCTACAAAATTTTGTATTGTGACCATTAGTAATGGACATAACAACACACACGTGTAAAGCTTTGCTATCAATTTTTTTTTCTGTAGTTGACGGTTATTCAAAAGTTTGGAACACACCAATATTTTTCTGGATGTATGCACCTGCCTTTGAACTTTATGAGGGATGGACTTAAGTGTCCTTCCACTGTAAGAGGTGCAACTACTCATAATTAGTTCACTAAGTGAAAGACTATCTATTATTTAGCTGTTGTATTTCCACTTCTATTTCCACTGTCCATTCTCTTTATTTTAACCTTAGGGAGCTCTTTGCCACATATTTCTATCTTTATATTTTATTCCATTAGTTTTATGTTGTTATTATTATTATTATTATTATTATTATTATTATTATTATTATCATTAGTAGGTTGGCGCTTGCCATGAGAGGACGTGTTTTTACTAAGCTCCACAAGTGACCTCATTCTGTTTGCTGAGTGTTGTGTTTGGTGTGAGTTTGCCTATCCTTAGGCCTAGTGAGTTGATATCCAATTTAATATGTCAGACAGTGAGGACGACTGTAAAAAAGGCTCCCATGCATTTTTTGCCCGACAAAGTTTGTTTGGTGTTCTGTCCCTTATAAAGCAAGGTTTCACCTGAACTGTCTCAAAACCAATGAGGCGGAATGAGTTTTTTTTAATGAAAAGTGGAATATCCAGTTTCAAGTGTGAAATTTGTACCAAAAAGGCAAAAGCTTTGTTTGGGGATGATACCCCACCAAATCTATTTCTGCACCTGCTCTTCCAGAGTGGCCGCAGAAGCCTCCTGAAGTAAAGAAGTCTTTTGAGGAGCTACTCAAAGCTCCATCAGCTGTTCGGGAAGCAGATACAATACAGCTGCTAAATTCTCTGATAAGCATGGTTTACGATCTGCCTACTCAGGTGAAGGATTTGATTGCAGTGTAATAAACCTCCTGTACACTCAAAATACGATACATATGATTAACACAATGAATACAAGAGCTAATAAATTTTAATAATGTGGGGCAGATATTAACTCACGGTGAATTCATGTTGCCGGGAAACACCCAAACTTCAGGAAAATGCCCCAGCTGACTGTTGCTGGCTAAACAACAGAACACCATCTCACCCGTAGGCACCACTTGGATGAAATGGCACAGTTATTTCTCTCTGTTTGTGACACATTCTTCTAGCGCTAGTTGTCATTTGGCGCAATTCTGCAAATTACCTCCACTTTTTTCCGGGTTTAGACCCTTCTTGAATACGTCAGTTCTGTTAGTATTTAACCGTCAATCCTCGCTTCACATTTTGTATTTTATTGTATCAATTCAATGGAGGAATTTCTTGGACGTCATCCTACATCTGCGGACTTAGCAACTGGTGATCATGATGTGTGAGGCGTCAGTTCCCCCCCCNGGGGCCCCCCCCCCCCCCCCCATGTCGCAGAAGTAGCCATGGCAGTCACTATGAGTATTTGTATTAGGAAACAACGTAAAGTCTTAGTACTCTTATACCTTGTCCATGAGACATAGTTTCTGACTTAGCTTATAAATGCTATAAGAAATAATTTTGATTGTTATAATTCTTACCCTTTTCTATGTCCATATGACTTAGTATTGTTTGTCAGAGTTTCTGACTTTCTTTTCTATGCCCATAAGACATAGTTTTGAATGATGAACTTAATGCTCTAATTACCTAGGTCCTTAGAATGTGATTTAGTAAGGCAATGTTTTTCACTTTTTTTCTATGCCCATAAGACATGGTGTTACATACTATAAAAATCAGTCATGATTCCCTAAACTGTATGACCATGCTTAGGATCACTTAATGGTGGAAATCAGGCTATCTAACTTTTTGTTCAATGACCTAATTGGGTCTCTGACTGATACCAGTCCCTATTGTTTCTCTTTAGTATACCTATTTTCAGTGCACAAATTTTGGGAGCACTACTGGTTTGTAGTAGTGGCCCGCAGGAGATAGTGTTTAGTCTCCGGCCCCCATTCTGGCACTGTTTGTATTAGTTAATATAATACATTAATTGTTTTGAACTAGTTTTAGTGTGTCCTAGATAGGATATATATATACTATTGAATGTCCAGGCAGTACTAGCTAGGAACTGACTGGCTATGGTATCTTAAACAACTTAGATTCCCGATAGCTCTCCATTTACAATTTGTAAAATGATTGTTCCTCTTCTAGGACATTAATCTTTGGTGTTATGTAACTGTCTGTGGAGTTAACACATGCTAGCTAGCTCATTTAACTACCATCATAGTAACTTAAAACTCTCTCGTATTCTTACATTTTGAGAGACAATGCCAAGTGTGAGACTGTGTGCAAGAAGTATTTTATCGATACCCTTCAATTTGGTCATGCTAGTTTTACCGGTGCATCTCAAGACCTAAAGTTCATGCTGTCATAGATTCCCGTGGTAAGAGTACTCCAAATAACAAACTTGATGACTCTGGCATGGTGGCACATACCAAATCTTTCCCAGCTTATCAGAGCCACTATAGTACACAAAAGAACACAGAGATAAAGAATCTTCACTCCGATTTAAACATTAGAAAAATGTTTGACCTCTACATTGAGAAATGCAAAAGTGAGAGAAAGGAGCCATTGGAACACTAGTTTTTCTATAATTTTTTTCCAACTAAATTGAACTTCCATTATAAAGTTCCTTCGAAAGATACCTGTGGTCATTGTGACAAACTTCAGTTGAAGATAGCAGTCCAAATTAATGACCCTGAACTCTATAAGAAATTTCAAGTGGAGAAAAATTTGCACTTGGCCAAAGTCAACATCTTCTCTGAAGAGAAGGTGTTGCAATAACAAGCGCAATAATAAAATGAGACACCAGATACCTTAATTTGATCCACACTCAAATATGTCAAAGCCCAAGTACCTGAACCTTGATGTTTAACTATCAATAAAAATAAATATTTAATTATACACCTTAATTGGAGTTTAAGGGTATGCTTGATGCAAAAGCATAACAACATTATAGAAGATGGCATTGGCCTAGCGGCTGCTTTATTTTCATAATCCAAATTGTAACAATATTACGTTCTTAGATTGCAAGCAATGTTCAAAAACAACTTTATATATATAAAAAAAATCTTAACTTCAAGAAATTAATATAGAATTTCAGATTATTACACGCATAATCAAATTTAAAGAATATTCATAATGATTTAACTGGAATAATCTATACACGCGCCAAAAGTTAAAAAATAACGAACAATAATTAAAAAGAAATGAAAGTTGGCAAACACCTATATTAGAAAGTCTATTTGTATCACATCTTGTATCTTATCCATATCACCTAGTAGGATTATGTTGCTGACCATACACCTGGTTATATTAAAAATAAATGAAGATATGATTACTGTCCAACAACCCGAGAGGTGGGGCAACCTACATAAAGGCTTAAAATATCTCTTACAAACATACTGAGTGTATAATAACGGTTGGCAAACATTAATTGAAATTCTCCTTGGGTAACAATTGAAAGTAAGATAACAATACATATAAGTTTCATTTAGAATGCCTAGCACAGTAAGACAGGAACCCAACCATAATATTGTGCAATATATCCTACTAAATTTAACAACAAAATTTGACTTATTTATAATATCATAGAATCTAAATTTAAGCAGATAAGTCCCAAAAAAGTCTCGATTCATAACAAATCTAATTACCCAACAAAACTAAACTAGTAAAATTATTCATAAAAAAAAATATGCCGAAACAAATCCAAATTCGGTCCCTACATAATTAAGTGACAATTTAACAGTTCCCCAGGTTTACAAATTATATAAAGTTTTTCCAACATAACGGACACTCACATGTAGAAAGATCCTACATCCTAAAAGCATCAATGAGTCCTGCTCCTTGCCGGGTACACCCTTATATTCATTTTTGCACAGTGGGGAAAATATGGGAGGGATGATACACAAGTTCCATAATGTCACTATCATCAAGTCAGCGCAAGTTACCCTCATTGACGCCTGCACACAATGCCAAGAGGGAGATATACGAGGGGTAGGGAACACCACGTGATCACCCAGAGCACTTCTTTCTCCGAGCTTTAGTGCCTGCGCAGCGTCCACTACTCAGGGAAAGTCAGCCGAACTGTGTAACATTCCGAGGAAACAGTCTTGTTTTTCTTGTTAGTGTTAGTGGAGTGATGATGTGCTTGGAGGACTCATGAGCGGCGCTGGTTTCCCGGTTAAATGGGGTAAGTGTAACTGCACTTTTATAGGGGGCGGAGAAATTATGGGGTGAACATGTTTGTGGCCACGGTACAAAAGCTTTGCAAGCTAGGGAAACCCTTAAAAGTGATAAGGCTGCTGCATCATACACACTTTACGTTGCTACATTTGACCTCCAAAAAGCCCTCCCATATCAAAATTAAATACATCTATTGTATATTACAAGAAAAATATGTAAGTCTACAACTTTGGAATTCATTCTTTCAACAAAAACAATAGCTACTTGCATTTATGAGATGAGATGGAAGGAGATGGTCACAATATGTGGCATCTGTTCTTGCCAACCATATAATATTAGAGGCCAAAAACCACACTAATGTAATTCTGTACTCTGACTCATGTACTGGGCAAAATATAAATATTAAGGTGGCAGCTACATTCATGAACCTGTTCCAAGATCCTCATTTAAACATCAAAACCATTGATCACGAATTTCTTGTTTAGGGCCACTCATTTTTGCCAAACGATCAAGATTTTGGGGTTATAGAATCAGCTTCATGAAAATGTACCCACATTTTTAAGCCTGAAGATTGTCTTGAAGTCATAAAAAAAAGCGATGATTAGGAATTGTTTTGAGGTTGTCAAAATAACACCACCTGAGATTTTATCTACCAAAAAACTTGAATAAATGTAGGTCAACAGGAAAAAAACTTATGACGGTCATCCTTTTAAGTGGTTATAAATTAGGTGGATGCAGTTTTGAGCGAGAGGAACCTTGGACCCTGAAGCTTAAAATTACGTTGAATGAAGATTTTCCTTTCTCAACTGTGTCCATGTCTAAGAAAAACTCTAAATTTGTAGAAAAGCAAGATTCTCTTTACAAAGCACCAAGGGTGGTCACCGTATAAAAGAAAAACGATATGTTGTATCTTTTGCCATTCAATCCACCAATCATTCATGAACATTTCAAATACTTACATACAGAAACTGCAAGCAGGTTGCAAACCTCTCTAAATGAGGAAATTGTTGACTCGAATAACGATGAACCCTTTTATTCTGATAAGGTCTAATTTGTGTCATCTTATGTATTATAAGCTAGTTACACAGTTGTTAACAATTTATTGTGAAATAAAATTTTCAATTTTTCACATTATTTTGTTTATTTGATCCACTTACCACTAGAAATATTTCAGAGCTTAAATAGATGAAGTCCGCAATTTTTAATTCAATTTGCATTCCTACCTCAATTAATGCAGTTGATGTTTTGCGGTCAAAACCTATTTAAGTTAGTCTTCCTATAAAAATTATAAAAATAGAATGGTCTACTAGCTCAATTTTTGAATCAAACCGTGCAAATTAACCTAAGACTCAATTTTTCTTGAATGTAGGATTTCTGGGCTTTATCCACTTTAGCTTAGAGCGCCTCATACAATGAAGCTACTGTCCCAAAGGGTGGCAGAATTCTTATTTCAATTAGTGACTCTATTTCTGGTGTGGTCAGTAGAATTTATCTAGATAATAACATGGAATGTATTTGGATTGAAACCCCAACCTTTGGCAACCAAAAACTGTTAATTTGGAACACATATATTGCACCAAATGAAATTTTTAGTAATTATTTTATTTTTCTTGAAAGTGCGTTGGCCAACTACCCCTTTCGTACATCTCTTAGGTGATTTCAACTGTCCCAAAATAGATTGGAAATATTATCATGCCCAAAATATATCTCATTTCTACATTATATTAAAAGCCACTCATCTTCTTGCATTGACTAATATAATAGCCTTAAAACAATTTAATGAAACTCATAATAATGACACTAACCTCATAAACCAGGGGTGGGCAACATATTTTTATATTTATGGTGAATGAGAAGTGAAATTCGCCACATCATGTAAAAATTGAGAAATTAGGCTTCTCAAACGAGTATTTAAATCAACAAAATTCAAAATACGTTAACTTTAACTATTCCCTTACAATTGGTTTGAACACAAATGATTAAAACCGTTCAAATAGAAAATGTAAAACAATTTAATGTGAAATTTGGCAGTTCTTTTGTCTAGTATGTTGCAGGAACATTGGCGTAGTGTTTGAACTCAATACACATCGTAACTCCACCTCCAGATTAACAAACAATTTAAGATCTGTATTTATACTTGTGTCACCACAAATTTTAGCTCCCAGCTTTCTTGAAAATTTCGCACTACGCTCTTCCATTCTCTTGTTTTTTTTTTNTTCCATTCTCTTGTTTTTTTTTTTCTTTTTACAACTAGGTTCTGAATCAATAAGTTTGTCTGCTTCACTCATCTCAGCACTATCACCTGCTGCTGGTTCACTTTGTTTTCAAATCACCCACTTATCCATCTCTCATTACAAATTTAAAAATTTAAAAATAACAGTTTCTTAAAGAAAAAGAAAAAAGAGATAGAGAGAAAATTGTACACATGAAATAGGTAAAAATGTGCCTCTTAAGGCCTGGTGCCCACGGGTGACACGCGTCATCTTTGCAGTTGCGTCCTGTGACGCTAAGTCACCGCTAAAAGCAGTTCACACAAGTGACCTGCGTTTGTTTGGACACAACTCTCGGCCACAGTTGGTTTGAATATATGGCCGTGATAAGTACACTCAAGGAGCAGAAAAAAATAGGCAAACTTTTCTTGCTGTACACAACCCTAATGCGCTGACATGAACTTAAGTCATCTTTATGATATCTGTAACAATAATGTATAGGCATTTTGCCTAACATCCGGTTTCTTATTATTATTTTATAAGTGAACAGTGGCTGTGACATGTTTTAAGTACTTTATAAATTGTTATTGTGAAAATAAATGGTAGGTGATAATGTATCTAGTTTTAATGCACATTCACTATAATTTCCTGATTATCCGGATAATCAAGATTACATATGGTCCCAGTTAGTCCTTATAAATGAAGTTCCACTGTATAAAGAAAATATTTTTCCCCAATTCATAAAAATTATTAGAAAAAAAAATTGGGAGGGAACTTGCCAAGTTGTTTTAGCATTATGGCTTCCATTTCATCAATATTTGGAAATAGCTTCTTGCATATCTCCATCCATGCTGCTTGTTTTGTTTTTTTTCTGTCTTGGTAATCTTCTAGGAACGACTTCCATATGACAGGTCTATCCCACACCTCATTGATAAAAAGTTTTGTGTGTATTTCTTCCTCCCTTCTGACTGTACAATGATCACCGTCACAATGACATGCGCAGTTCGTGTGCACTGGTCTTCACAGGTACTTAAAGAATGCTGAGCGGTAGCATCACCGTCATTTTTGCAGAATCCTGCTTCACTAGTTTTGATGCAACAATGACGCCAGCTTGATGCCAGACCTCGCCTCCCATGTGAACTCCATCGTTCAAATTAAAGAAATACTGAGACGCAGTGTCACATGATGCAACTGCAAAGATGTGATGCACTTTGCTTGTGGGCATTGGGCCTAAAATGTTTGTTATTACTTATTAGACACTACCTGTTCAAGGTCGGGGCTAAACTAAAGTGCAAGAATGAAAATCAGTAAACGGGTGAATGGACCCTAATTAGTGTGAAAAGTGAAACAAAAGAGCAGTCCCAAATAACATTTTTCCTCAAGGCACTTTTACACCAGACCAGTCGATAGGTAAACTCAAATGGCATCAGTCTACTACTGCCAATTTATCAACTGGCCTTGTGTAATCGTGGCTTCACAACTCAATCCCTTTCTAGGAAAGGAGTTTTCCTTCTTTAAAAATCCAACCTACAAAGTTATTTCTGTTTAAAACACAGCTTGTTCTTAAATACAACCCTTTAAATGGTTAGTAAAAGTGTGGAGGGGGGAGTATTGGATGGCAGAGTTGTATCTCTGACTTATTCCCAAAGTGGAATGTTTTCAATGATATACAGTAAATATCAAACTACAACAGGAAAAAGTTTATTTTTCTGTGAGAGATAGCAAACTCAAATTCACCACATGGTGATTGGCGACGGGACTGCCCACCTCGATCCTACACCTTGTTTTTGCTCATTTTGACCATCCTTTGGTAACTCATAGCTTTCAATCATTAGCAAATATTGACTTAGCTCATTCACTCCTATTGATTACACTAGATGTACCCATTGCAACTAAAAATAATGCCACCCCCATCACATATATTGATTATGCACATGGGGATTACTTCAATCTTTACAATGACCTGGGCATTGCTGATTGGCCTTGGGTTTATTCAACTACTGATGTTAACTTGGCCACAGATAATTTTACCAAATTAGTCCAAAAGAAAATCAAAATGCATATTACTCAAATTACTATTCAAAATTCATCCAAAATCCGATTTGGTTTTCTTCAATGCTTAAATAATATATCAGGAAAAAAATTAATATTTTTTCAAAAAATTTAAATAAACAAATAATAGTAATTTCTATTCACATTTTTCACACTTTTGTAAATTAGCTAAAACAACTTTGACCATAGATAGAGCCGTTTGGATGAAATCAATAGAAAATAGTATCAAAAGCAAACCTGTTTTTTTTTAATTTGTTAAAAATAATTGTGTAAATAATGTATCACCTCAAACTTAGAAATTAATGGCAAGATTATAGCGGATCCTTTATGAATTGCAAAATGAGTTTGGGACCTACTTTCATTATGTTTATAATTCAGCCTTACCTGTCTTAACCTACCCTGTTATTGAAACTAACACACCCTTGTATCCATGCCACATTACACCCTTAGGTGTTGCTAATGCTATAAAAAAATTGAGTTATTTTAGATGTGCCGAAACAGATGAAATTTCGAGTTTTATTGTTAAAGGCTGTGCCAGCATTTTCAGCCCTTTGTTAACCTCCTATATCTTTAACATTAGCCTGTCAAATGAAACTTTTCCTCTTTGATGTAAACAATATGTTGTCATACCTATTTATAAAAAAGGGTAAAAACCAAATGTTTGTAATTATAGAGCAATTTCGCTCTTAAACACATTTTCTAAAGTATTCGAGTAAACCATACATGGACATATTTTCCACCACCTTAAAAATAAACTTTCAGATAATCAACATGGCTTTATAAAAAATAAATTTACTGTCACAAATTTAGTAAAATTTCTTTGACATGCTGCCCCTCAAGTCTGCCCAAAGTAAGGCATTTGACTTATATCAGCATAGTATTATTCTCTCTAAACTTAGTAATTTTGGCCTTTCTCACTCAAATGTAAATTGATTCAGCAGTTATTCGCATTAAAATTGATTAACACACCTCCAATACATTTTTAGCCCCCTGTGGCATATCAAACGGTTTTAATTTAGGTTCTATTCTCTTTAATGTGTTTATTGATGAAATTGGTAAATATTTGAACTCGTCTAGTTATTTACTCTTTTCTGATGATGTAAAATTATTTAAAATTATCAAATCAATTTCAGATTGTATAGATTTACAAAATGATGTAAATGGTATTCTACAATGGTCTTTTGAAAATGGAATGTCTATTAATAAATATAAGACCAAATCTATATCTTTTACTAGGAAAACTAGTCCTTTCTTTTTTAGCTATAAATTGGGCAATGATAACATAGTTCACACCCTTTATATTAATGATCTTGGTTTTCTCCTTGATAAAAAACTTTATTTCCACTATCATGTTGACCATGTAATTTCCCACTCATTGAAATTACTTGGACTGGTTAAATTTATCACTTCATCATTTAAGAAAGTTGATTGTTTTTCATGTCTCTACTGTGCCCTGGTTAGATCTAAGTTAGAATATGAAAGTATTGCTTGGAATTCCATTACATTAACTGACTCTCATGTTAGAAAATGTTCAGAGAAAATTGGTCACTGCGTGTTTACTAACCGGATGTATTATGACTATGACAGAATTTGAAACCTTTTAGTGCTCCAAACTCTCGTCTTGCAGATACTTTATTGTGATGCCCTTTTTTTTTTAAATATTTGCACTAGCAAAATTTCTTGCACATTTGCCCTTGATCATGTAGGTGTTCATATCCCTTCTTAGGCTTCTCGTAATCCAAAATTATTTTTTCTCAATATCTCTTATAAAGTGAGCCCTTTAGTTCGTTGTATCCATAGCGCCAAATCTAGATTTGTCGAATTCGACTTCTATCATAAAAGAGAAGCTAAACTCAGAGAGTTATTTAAGGAACCCCCATGTCAATAATTTATCCTGTAGAGGTTCCATCAAAAGAAAATTAACTTTCTTTGTAGTAATATGCTAAGTATTAATTGGGGTACTAGGCGGTTTAAACCAAACATCTCTATGTAAAATTGTAGCTTACTCATTAATTGGGCAGTTAGTTTAAATATTAATTGCTATATTCTTAGAATTGAAAAATGACATCTGGACACGGGAATCAAACCCGGGACCTTTGACTTTGTACGCCACTAAGCTATCCAGGAATTGTGTCGAGCCTAGGGTAATAATTGCTATAGTAGAAAAAGAATACTACTCTTCTTCTTCTACTACTACTACTACTACTACTACTACTACTACTACTACTACTACTACTACTACTACTACTATTACTACTACTATTACTACTACTACTATTACTACTACTACTATTACTACTACTATTACTACTACTACTACTAATACTACTACTAATACTACTATTACTACTACTACTATTACTATTACTATTACTACTTATTTTGTATTCTTTTTAACACAAGTTCTTTTTCATATAGTAGCTGTGAGTGAAATTGAAGGTTGGCATTAAAAAAAATGTCTGAACAGGATACACGGGGACACCAAGCACCTGCGACGGCTGTATGCTAGAGCGTTGCGAGCTGTGGAGGACACTCCAGATAAAATTGCTACAGCCTGGGTCAACTTTGAGAGAGACAAGGGGACTTTAGAAAGCTACCAGGCCGCCTGCGATGCCTATAAGGAGAGGTGAATATTTGTTGATTTTACTTTGGTTTGAAACATGGTGTTTTGAGAGATGACAGGTTGTCTGCAATGTCCACAAGGAGAGGTGATTATTTGTTGGTTTTGTTGTGGTTGGAAACACAGTATGCATGTTTTCATGGTTGACCTGGTATCGATTTTTACGGCCACCAGTGTTTTCGCAGTTAACCTATTAACAAAATGTTTATAACTGAGATGATACCAGTGCTCAGTTTGGTAACACCTTCCTTGACCAGACTAAACATTAGGTGTGTTTTTGCAGTCGACCTGGTATCAATGTTTCCAACCACAACATTTTTGCAGTTGACCTGGTATCTCTACTAACGAAATGTTTATGACCGAGAGGGTACCAGAACTCGGTTTAGTAATGCTTTCCTTGACCAGATTAAACAGTATGGCTGCGACCAAATAGCTGAGAATCTGTATGCCAATTTTAAATTAGTATGACTTCAATGTTGAATTTTCATGAATGTAGTTTCCTTGTGAAGGAATATAGGAGATTATTTAGATCAGATGATGGACATCAATTATTAATTAGAAAAAATTACAGTAAGTAAAGTCTTTGTAATATATTGGGAAGAAGTATAGGAAAGGTGGATAGATACATAAAATGGGGACAAACACAATATGGCATTTATAATGAAAATAATAACACAGTTCAGTCTTTACACTGCTGCCAATGGACAAAGAGGTAATGGTTGCCTCTTAAAGAAAAATTGATCGTCACCACCCAACTCCCCAACCCAGGTTTCATTCTATCGAAACTCAGGGAGGAGTGAAACGCGCAACACAACTTCCTAAAAGAGAAAACCAAAAAAACACAAATGAGGAGAAAAAGGAAAATGGTAAAGAATGATAGAACACATAGAGAGGAACATGTAAAAGGTATAACATAAAGGACAAACACAGGAAAAGGACGTTGGATGCGAATATATAATGATATAACTCTATAAGGAAAACCTCTTTTCGCTGTATAAGGTAATTTTATTATATTTGGAAGAAGGTATAGGAAAGGTGGATAGAAACATATAAAAGGGGGGCGAACACAATATGGCCTTTACATTGAATAAAAGAACACAGTTCACACTTTACACTGCTGCCAAATTTAATACAATTACCTCATAAAGGGAAAAGAGGTTTTCCTTATAGAGTTATATCATTATATATTTACATCCAATGTCCTTTTCCTCTGTTTGTCCTTTATGTTATACCTTTTATATGTTCCTATCTATGTGTTCTATCATCATTTACCATTTTCCTTTTTCTCCCCTTTTGTGATTTTTTGGTTTTCTCTTTTAGGAAGATGCGTTGCGCGTTTCACACTCCTCCCTGATGAGTTCCGATAGAATGAAACCTGGGTCGGGGGATTGGGCAGGGACGATCAATTTTTCTTTAAGAGGCAACCATTACCTCTTTGTCCATTGGCAGCAGTGTAAAATGTGAACTGTGTTCTTCTTTTCATTGTAAGTGCCATATTGTGTTCGTCCCCCTTTTATATGTTTCTATCCACCTTTCCTGTACCTTCTTCCAAATATAACACAATTACCTCATTAATTGAAAAGAGGTTTTCCTTATAGAGTTATATCAGTAAGTAAAGTCTATAACTTATATTTAAAACTATAACATAGGCTCTTAATACTGTATCATTCAGGACTGCTTATATCATTCGTTCTTTTCAGTTTAGTCTTTGTGTAACATTATGATGTATAATGTTCCAATGGGACCACGCCCACTACGAACGTTAAAGGATGTATCGCTTCAATTCATACTACCCGCCCCAATAAAATCAATTAATCTTAGGATCCCTACAATAGTATTGTTCGCTGTTGTAGTTCTTGTAGGCTAAGAAGACATAACCATGCTGGACAATATGTTTCACTACTCGATCCAAACCAATGTAAAATATATTATATCCACGTACTTACCATTTGAATATGCTGTCTTTAGAAACCTGCTAGGCTGGACGACTCACGGTAAACCAAGACCGGCGAATGGAGCAGGAAAAGCCGGTGTATCTACAAACGCGTCCCGGCACTTCAACTGTACGAGCGTGAAATGAACC
>CABEEJ010005773.1:0-19706 GCA_901482245.1 Timema douglasi | reverse complement strand
TAGTCGTCAACATTTAATTTTCTTTATATATTAGATATCGTTTTCTGCGCATAACGAAACCTTTGGAACCATATCAAGGTGCCCATTAGGCCCTTATAATTTTTGTATCACATATAAATAATTACCCTGTAGTATTGTCTCATATAGACTGGTCTATCAATTTTGTGATGGATATCATGTTTCCTTTTGTCTAAATACTTGCACAACTTAAATTTGTAAAGTTGTTTACTTCGAGTATGATTTCCAACAGAACTCATTATGATATAATGAGACCATTTATTGTCATCTGCGCTATTGTCATTTATTGAATAAAACTACTCTTTGTTGAATTTACATATTTTTACTGATTCCTTTTTTTTGTATGTTAGTTTATATCCTCTCCCTTTATTACCTTATAATGGTCGGGGTAATAACGAGTCGTAGAGAGGGTGTAACATTTGTATTTTAAAAAACAAATATTCTTTGCGATAATTATTCATTATAATTATTATTTGCTCTTGTTACTTATGTTCATTTATGAATAAAATGAAATAGGGATTGATATACTCTATTCCAAATAACCAAACCGCGTGGTTTTTTTCTACATTTTTTGAGAACATACGCAAATAGTAGACACAACATCTCATTTGATTCTTCTCATTTTTAGATGTACCTACACTAATTAAACCCAAAGTGTATATTATATTATGAGTGAAAATCATCATCATTGCACAAATGAATCCACTGTTCACTGTATGTTGACAAAGGATTTCACAAAGTTTTTTGGATAAAAGCATGAGTGAATTTTGTTATGTTAGATTTTACACATTGCTCAATTAACCCTAGGGATAACATTTTAGTATTATTACATTCTAATTCACTTAAAACCACTATATTTTGAGTCAAATCCCACTCCGTTTCTCCATTTTTGTTTACGAATGAAAACTCTAAAATTGTTTTCGTGCTTCAACTTGGTCAGAACCACTTGGTTGATAACACTTGCTACCAGGACGCAACCAAGGTAGTCATGAAAACTCACCTAGGGTTTTGAGGGATGTCTGTCTGTAATGATTAAAAGGAGAGTTGAATATTTGTTTGTTTTACTATAGTTTGGAACACATTGTTTTGAGAGGTGCTATGTTGTATATAATGCCTACAAGGAGAGGTGAAGAGGAGAGAAAAAGGAAAATAGTAAAGAATAATAATTATTATTCTTTACCATTTTCCTTTTTTTCTTCTCTTTTGTGTTTTTTGGTTTTCTCTTTTAGGAAGTTGCGTTGCGCGTTTCACACTCCTCCCTGATGAGTTCCGATAGAATGAAACCTAGGTCGGGGGATTGGGCGGTGACGATCAATTTTCTTTAAGAGACATCCATTACCTCTTTGTCCATTGGCAGCAGTGTAAAGTGTGAACTGTGTTCTTCTTTTCATTGTAAAGGCCATATTGTGTTTGTCCCCCTTTTATATGTTTCTATCCACCTTTCCTGTACCTTCTTCCAAATATAATACAATTGCCTCATAATTATTATTCTTTACCGTTTTCCTTTTTTTTCTCCTCTTTTGTGTTTTTTTTGTTTTCTCTTTTAGGAAGTTGCGTTGCACGTTTCACACTCCTCCTTGATGAGTTCCGATAGAATGAAACCTGGGTCGCATGTTCAATGTCTTTAGAAACCCTTGGTTCTAATAAGAGTTGTTCAGTTTCACTTAATTCACTCACTGGTAATAATTCATTGGAAAAGGGTACATAGGTTTATGACATTTTGAAAAAACACTATTATTTTCCTGTAACTACTGCACAGCATATCTATGGACTCAGAGAATATAAGTACTACTGATCACTGTAATAAGAGATGGGAAGATAATAGGGATGGGTTGTGAAATCACAACCTGCTCCTTTGTCACTGCTCCTCTGACGGCACATTTACAGCCGGCCCCTAACAGACAAAAGGAGCTGCCTTTTTGTCACTGGTCTGTTTGATACGTTCCACCTATTACTGTATGTCCATTTGTTTTCCCTGAGCATCTATTATTTTTCTCTCGGTCAAGGCTGCATCGTTACAATATTGTACAGTAGATAAACAAAACAGTTAGTATTAGAAGTGTTTATCAATGCTTGGCATTCCTCATCTCTTTGTCACAGGCAGCACTAGAATAGGTCTGGCGTAACCTTGCTCCTCGTCTTTATCACTGGTAGTGCTGTAACAGGTCTGGAGTAAACTTGTTCCTTTATGCTCCGGAGATATTTTGGAGCAGTCCTACAGTAGGAAGGAAGTGGATACTTTGTGTTCTTGTCACAGCGCTGATATCAGCTCCGGCGCAACCTTACCTATCTATTATAGGCCTAGTTTAAAGTTGGTTTACGGAGTCACAAATGAGTTTTGAAGAGGAAAGCTTTCATAGTACAAAACACTATTTCCACAATACAAACACAGTATGTAATGTATTCTCACAATCAATTGTTATGTTGATGATGAACATTGAAGGGACCCACTTGGTGATAAATTGATTTAAGGTTAGGATCATCAACCTACAGTCCACCAATTTATTTTATCTAGCCCACAAAATATTTAGCAAACAAATAATTTGTTCCAAAAATTGACTTGATAACTAATTACTAAATGATCTTATCTGATATAAAAGAAATTCCACACATAGTTTTGTCATTCCTCTCCTCCCTTATTGCTCAAGCCTGAAAAACATAAGATCCAGATACTAAAACACTGAGGAAAAGGTTTTTTTCTCCTGTCTCAAAAGTCTGTACAAATTTTCTATCATCTCAGAAATTTTAGTAAATGTTCTTATTTGTTTTGTACTTTTTATCAAAAAATTCAACCAAACTCTTTCTTCTAACAGCAAATTTTTAACCTTTAAATGTAATTATTGGTGTTGTTAGCCATTAACAAAATGTAACTATACAAAAAAAAACAGTCACACATACCTTTCATAATATTTAGATAAAATAGAAAAGAAGAAAACTTTCTTTCAAAGCCAATCTCATAAAATTCTATTTTAAATCATCTTTATTTTATTTATTACTAGGGATATCAAAATATTGCGAGACGTGGGCTTTCTTTCAAACTCTTACTTTACCTATTAAAATCAAAATATTTTTAAAGTTAATTGTAGTATTTTTGAATATATGTATTATATAAACACAAAATTAAAATAATTGAATATTCTCGTGAAATTGATCACATAGTGAACAATGGTTGTTTGGATTTTAATGAGAGTTAAAGATAGCCAACCTAGACTAATACACATTTTCACTTGGTAGTAGACAACACTAGGTAGGTTTTCTCAAATGACTTGGGTACATCATGGTGTCGAGTGTTATTGACCAAGTGATTCTGACCAAGGTGAATCGTGAAAACAACTTTTAAAAACAAAAATGGCAGTTGAGGTAGAAGATATAACAACTGGTAAGTTAATTTATGTATACCTACATGTACTGCATATTGATCAAAATGCCCTATTAAATTTTATTATTAGTTAGATTGATGTGTTTTTGGCTAGGCCTAATATGTACACAACATACCAAGCCAAGCAGGTCTTCACAAAAATAACCTACAGAAAACATGAAGTAAATAGGCCTAGATAATATATTACTCTTCTTTCATCCATAACTAAATGTATAAATACCTACTTACTGTGATGTGCCTCACTGTTCAGTCGACCTGTGTATCTCTCCTTCGCACTTGCACCGGCCGCTCCAACCACCCTCCCTACTGCCTAGACCGGCCCACAGTCCATGTTCTCTAAGCCGTCCGTGACGACTCCACCTCAGTACACTGCGCCAGCGCTCGCTATTGGCTCACGTGAAGGACACTGTTTCTCACGTTTTCCCGCACCAATGGGAAGCCCCTGTTTTCCCCATTGGTCAAGGCCAGGCAGCAGTAGAGGGTATATAACACGGTGATTTCTGGAGCTGTGTTTAGTGGTGACCCACCCTTGGGAACCACCGTTATGAAAGAGCATTAATAAATTGTCATCATTTTGGAAAGAGCATTTTCATCGTCACTCCCTATCCCTCCGCAACTATCCCTTACCTCCCATCGTGACTCACGTTGCCGGGACTTTATCTACACCTCCCACCACGACTCCATGTTGCCGGGACTCTGTCCTCTCACCCTCCAACCATATCGTCCCTTCCGACGGTGACCTCACAGGATGGGATACACCCGCCGCGCCGGCAAGGCCCACCGACAGAAGACCCTAAAGAAGACAGCGGCAACCAAACAATACTCCATCCGTGGACCCGTCTTCTACGACTGCAACCACCAGACCCCCGAACGCCAACACTCCGCTCCAACATCTCCAAGAGTTACCCCCGAAGCCGCATTGAAGGGATAACAACTGTAATATATTTTTTTCTATTAATTGCTATTTTAATTTACAAATACATTAGTCTCTCGGAAACTTGACACTTCATAACGCAACACACGCACGTGTACACAGTTGTTGGCGCCACTCATCACAATTCAAGGTCATTCAACTGTATAACCTCTTAGTTTGTTTGTGTAACTCGAATGTAAAAGATGTGCTGTGGGGTTTTTGCAAGTGTTGTGTTGGTTAGTTTTTCAATTAAATAATATGTTATTCGAATCATTACATTATTGTATGCACATTACTGTACTGCATTTTTGTATATTACACATATGTATTTAAACCATTATATTATCACGTAATATATTGTACTTTACCTATAATATTCAATGCTATACTGTGATTAATTCTTGTTTAGTAAACATGCATCCTATGCAAGTTCATTTGTAAAACTCAACATTTCAATAACTCGACATCATTCCAGTCCACATTAGGTCGAGTTTCTAATGAAAATAGTACCAAACTGAGGTCTGGTTTATGCTTCAGTCATAAAATTTGTAACTAACCGCGATACCAGGAGCATAAAAACACTCTGCTTGTAAACATCAATACTAGGTCTTTCACAAAAACACATTTATTGTTATTGTTGGAATCTACCAGGAAAAACAGTAGAAACTGCACTTTTTTAATTCTCTTCTTAATATTCCAATAACAAATCAAAGTTTCCAGTCCAGAAAAAATATATTCCTACACCAAAGACCATTGGTAAAGAAGAAGTAAAATATGTGTTTGGTCTGGCTTTTATGGTCCAGTCAAATTGTGACCAAAGGCAAATATCTTATATTTAAGATTTTCAATTTAGCCATTTTCTTTACATATATGCCACTTAAGTTTGAATAGGTTTTTTTTTTACAATTTTTAGCCAAAAAATTACTTCTTATTTACATGATTTATATATCTAAATCCAAAAATTATTTAACGTAATCCATTAATTTTATTTACCAGAAATCAGGGTATCTACATATTACTTATAACTGCCCACGTTTGTATATGAACAATCCTTACATATTTTAAAGCTAATAGATCATTCTATCTTCCATACTTCAATATATTTCCCTTACATGAAAATTAATATAACAGCACCAATGAAGATAAATAACCACTAAATTTTCCTAACTATCCTAAATTAAGGATAATAACATTCCTTATCCATAACTGAATCAAAAATTTCAGTCCTGCACACCCTTAGAAACACCTTATGTACCATTATTTGATCTTCTACCATTGATATGGTTTCAGAATGAAGGAGTTCAGCGCCAAACAAATCCCTGCAAGGATCCCACTGAATAAACGCCAAGAGAAAACTAAAAGAAAGGTTAGTAATTAATATGTTTGTACACTCTACAGTTGACCTCCGTGGTCTTGGGGTAAAATGATTGTGTCAGGACTCGATGTTTCAGGGTTCAAACCCAGCCAAGGTTGACACATTTTTCTTAAGCAATAAAAATCCATAGCACGACTTTCTTCGGAGGGGAAGTAAAGCTGTCAGTCCCATTTTGATTGTGTCATTTAAAATAACCCTGAAATGGTTGGGAAAATACCTCTACTGGTAAAATTTGTAAGTCCTTTCACTCTTTCTCATAGAAATTTTCATGTGCTGATACATTCAGTTGGCTTTGAAAGTGCACATTAAACAGCTCAAATAAATAAATACACTCTACATTCAAGAATAAAAAGTGAATGCCATTTGTTCAGACTATAAACTTTCCACATTTTGCTGTGTAAGGCATGGGGTAATCCTTTCACCAGTCTTTAAAAATGGTAGAAGTGGACCAAACTTATTGGGTGTAGTATGAGCAGTTTCTTTTACTTGATTTGTAATATAACGTGTTAAAATATACATTTGAAACATGACATAAGTGTATGTGTGATGCTCACCTTAAATAAAATGTACAAGAATGTTTCTTACATGAAATACCATGAAACAATTCTAAGATAATTAATATGCTATCATTTTAACATGTAGGTAGCTATCATCATCATCATCATCAATGGAGATTTCTGCTTCTAACCTCTTCCATTCCTGTTGGTCTCTCCAAGCTTCACCCTCAGCTACATGTCTCCAGTCTACTCCTTTAGTCTCCTTGACCTTCTATGCTAGGTCCATACATCTTGTCCATGATCTTCCAATAGGTCTTATACCCTTCTCCTTAATCTGTAGAACTTTCATAGGCATTCTCTCCTCCATTCTCATCACAGGCCCTAACCAATGCAACCTTTTCTTTTTCAGCATTTCTTCTAATGGTATAACCTATAAGTTATCCTTAATTTTTCTCCTCTTTATCCTATCTTTCTTTATAACATTTTCATTACCTCTCAGAAAGTGTCTCTGCAGCCTGAAATCTATTTAAATATATCCTCATCAATGTCCAGGTTTCAGAGCCCTACATCAATATTGGTTGAGAATATGACTTACATAACTAAGTTTTGCCCTCTTTTCCTATGGTGCATCCCCAAATTATATCCTTAACTATGTGATAGAATTGTCCAATATTCCACATTCTTTGTCCTCTTTCCTCCTGAATCCTATCTTTTGTGGTAATGTTACTTCCTATTTAGTAGAAATATTCCATCCTTCCATTAATTGTAACTTCCTTTGTTGAGTTTGAGTTTTTAGCCACCTTCATTGTCTTAATCTTTTCCAAGTTCATGTCCAATCCATATTTTTCCATTGCTCTTTCCCATTCACTAGTTTTCCAAGTCCTCTTCAGTCTCCTTTCATGTCGTGACATCCTGTGAGTATGCCATCATCTTCAATTCTCCCCGTTTCCTATGACCCTGCACTTCAACAAGTATTTCTTTCATTACAATGTTATTTGGAATAGAGCATTATGCTAAATCATAGTTTAAATTAGGAGAGATAGCCAGCACACAAACACATTTTTAGGGACAAGCTTTCACTGTCACATACATCTTCCATTAAGTTAAGAAAGTAAACTACTCTTTGTTGAACTGCAAGTTTGAGTGTTCATGGCTGATTGTTTTTCAGTAATGATATAACCATAGATGGCAGCACTTTGAATAGATAGATAGAAAAACTAAAAGTTGTCTTATATATTGTATTACTATTGTGACATTGAATGTAATGTAATAATAAGTGTGCTGGTAGGAAGGAGAGGAATTGCCTAAGGTTTAGGTTAGGGCCTTTTCTGGATTTAGTGATATATTGATGGATCATTTCACATATCCTTAGTTGTGAACGGTTGCATATTTCTTTGTTTGGGGGTTTGACCATCTTGGTTGTGTAACAGTGATCAATTCCAGATTATGGGTTTCGGCAAGTGTTGCTATAGGATTATCTTTATTCTTAATATTTGTATCATGCTGATGACCATTCATTCTCTTTCTTAGTGTTTCTGTTGTGAGACCATTGTATTGTGCTTGGCACTAGTTGCATTCCATTTGGTGGATGAGGTTTTATAATCACAAGTATCGTGGCCTTTTACAGAGTAATTTACTTTAGTTATGTTGCTGGAGAATGAATTTGTTGATTTATGTATAGTGTGGGTTTTACAGGTGGTGTAGTAGCAGAGAAATGAACCTGATATTTGTTTTGTTGTTGTTTATAGGTTACTTTTGGAGGCTCCTTGAAGATATACTGTGTAGTGGTGGAGGTTAAGAGTATGGGGAAACTGTTTTCAAGATATTGTAGAGTTTGTGGAGTCATCATCAACTGTTTCCATCCTCTGGCTGGATCAATTTAGTAAAATGCCTCCTTGTTCTTCTATTCTTCCCCATTCTTCCTCCTTTAATTTCTTCCATTTTTCTCCTCTCACTTTAACACTTTCTGTTATCTGCTCCTCCCATCTCTTTCTTGGCTTCCCCTGCGGTCTTTTTCTCCATATACTTCATTTCCAACATTTTCTTTAGCAGCCTCTCTTTTTCCATCCTCATTACATGCCCATAATATCAGTTTTTCTTCCTCTACTATCTCATATACTCCCTGTACCCCAACTCTTCCACGGATAACTTCATTCCTAATCTTATTTCGCCTCATGAGAGCAACATGATTCTCACAAACTTCATTCCCATGGCCTCCATTTTCCTAGTCTCCCTTACATTCACTGTCCATGTTTCTGTTGCATATGTAATAATAGATACAAAGTATGCCCTGTACAATACTTCCCTTCAAGGGGATTTTTCTTTTCCATCGTAGGTATCTTACACACCTATTGAACAACTCTCTCTGCAGTCCTCTTCTCATTAAATCCTTTCTTCTTCTTCTTCACCTTTCTCCTCAATCTCACTTCCAAGAAATTTTACATTTTGTACTTTTCTCATCTTTACTCCATTCAACCTTATAGCTTTATTAGTTTGTGGGGTACAGGGTGGTATGTGGTGACCAGAGGGATGAAGTTGTTCGTTTCTGTTGTGGGCCCGCTATTTTGAGCTCTGTATATTTGACTACACACCACTGCTTTGGGGTATTCTCTGTTCATAAAAGCATTCACATGTTTATACTTGTAAAGTTTAAACTGTTTTTATTGAATTCTCATGATATTAGTGTAAACATTTTTTTAGAGCTCCAATATGTAGTCTTTTTGATACAAGGGCTCCTTCAGTCTAAAAAGTTTGGGAATCCCTGGTTTAGTTGACAACTAAGGGATGTAGATTTTTGTGTTTGTTTGGTTTCACTTTGTCATCACTGTTTGGTTTGTTTGTTGAAATGTTGGCAACAAGGTCAAGACTGCAAACGAGGTTCTTGTCCCTCCATTTTCTAAAAAGGATAGTGTTTGCTTAGCTCTATTCGAGAGAAGACAGCCTCAGTCATTTTGTCGAGAACAATTCACATTAGTACAGTATGAGAAAACTTATTAGTTGTGATATTCAACAATATTACATTTAAACATTTCTGGTCCTCTGGGCTTAGATAGTGAGTCAGTTTTTGGTCCTCTGTGGCTCAGATAACGAGTCATATTTGATTAAATAGAGCAGTTTTTTATTTGGTGCATTGTGGCAGTGTGTGACTTGGATGCTTATTCCTCTCAATTTGGGTCAAACTTTCTTCTTTTCAAGGATTCTCACAATAGAAGTCCCTGGACTAGGGCCTCACTACCTGCTGTGGAAGATTAAAGACAATCTGCTAGCAAGATAGGGGTTTCAGAAATACCTTTTGACAACAAGGCGCTTGGATCTTCAGATGTGTCTTGTCAAGAAATAAGTCTCTTCAAATAATTGAGTCCAGTCCAATTTAATTCCTTCATGTAGCTATTGTAACTAACTTTTATCTTTTCCTTTCATTATAGCACATCTCTATTATTGTAGTTTTGAGTGTGTTTAAACACTTTGTTATTTAAGAAGGGAACAAGTCAAAGCTAAAGTAACAAGATTTAAAGCATATTTTAAAACATTTGATAGTCAACAAAATTCATTAATTCACTTAAAATTGCGACTATCAGAATTAGATTAGTGTTGGTCAGAACTCGATTCATTGCAATCCCAAATAGAATTGAACGATAACAGTGACTTACATTTAAATGAACATGAACATTTTGAGAAGACGCATTTTGATTTTATGGCATCATTTGAAGAATGTATTCAAATACACTCCCACAACAACAACACCAGTTCAACTACCACAACAAATTTACAAACAAATATGTCTGTCAAACATCCAACCATAAAGTTGCCTTTTTTTTTATTGGAAGTTAAAAAGATTGGTTACCATTTATACCCAACAATGAGTCACTAACTGATACAAAGAAATATCACTATCTTTGCTCGTCTTTGAAGGGCATTGCAGCATATGTCATCCATTCTCTTGAACTTACGTCAGCCAACTACACAGTAGCATGAAATTTAGTACAATAACGGTTCCAAAACAATAAAATAATTGTTGAGAAACACATCAAGGCTCTCTTTGACCTACCAAAGGTGGAGATAGAATCACCTACTTCTTTGAGACAGTTATTAGATAGTACTCTAAGACACATCATAGCTCTCAAGGCATGAAATCAACCCACTTATAGTTGAGACATATTAGTGGTTCACTTACTTGGTTCCAAACTAGACATGACTACGTATCGTGAATGGCAATGTGTAGCATCATTAGATCAGCTACCAACATTATCTGACTTTACACAGTTTTTACAGCGTAGTTGTCAGGTACTTGAAGCTATTTCAACTAATCATCTTCAAACTAGCAAACCACAAACAACAATGAATACACATAAGCCGTTCGTGAAAGTGAGTTCAGGCTCCAATTTGGAAACACATGTTTAGTGTCATAGTATGCTGCATGCAATTTATGCAATGCTCAACATCCATTGTTTCGTTGTGAACAGTTCTTGAAACTATCTATTGAAGATAGATTCAAACACGTTAAAAAACTTAATTCATGTCTGAATTGCCTCAAGCTAGGTCATAGATTAGGTCAATGCAAGTCAGGTACTTGCGAAATATCTATCAACAATAAAAATAATCATTGCATTGACCCCGACTTACAGTCACAATCATCAGTGACTGTAGCTCATTCTTCAGGCAGTGTCAAAAAAACCAAGTCAGGTGCTTCTCTCCGCAGCGTTGATTGACATTTTAGGTGCTAAAGGGACTTCAATTACTTGCAGAGCATCGTTGAACTCAATGAAGAGTTACATAGCTCTTTTCATATATTCTGCTACCAAAGCTTTTAACCTTGAATTAGTGAGTGGTCTAACTACAGATTCATTCTTAGAGCCTTGCGAAGATTCATGTCACGAAGAGGCATATGCCTTCATATTTATTCTGACCACACAACCAATTTTTTCAGAGCAAACATTGAACTTCTGGAACTTTGCATTCTGCTCACATCTTATGGCCATTAACGGAAGTGACATTCACTCTAGCCAAAGACAACATTAAATGGCATTTTATACCTCCACGAGCACCACATTTTGGTGACTTGTGGGAATCAGGAATTAAGCTGGTCAAATCTCATCTAAACAGAATTTTAGGAAATTCCACGCCTACATATGTATACAATACGATATATACGATTTTAACAGAAATAGAGGTGTGTCTAAACTCCCGTCCTCTAACACCACTGTCCAAAGATCTTTCCGACCTTTCTCTTCTTACCCCCGCTCATTTTATGATAGAGGACTCACTGGTAACCACTCCAAATCCAAACCTGGCATCACTTCAGTTGAATCAACTATCATGCTGGCAACATGTACAACAACTTTCTCAGCAATTTTGGGCCAGGTGGTCCAAAGAATACTTAGTCAAACTCCAGCAACAGAAGAAATAGAGAACACATGGCCACAACATTCAAGTGGGAACATTAGTTCTCATTCGTGAGGACAATTCTCTCCTATTCAGTTGGAAACTGGGTCGAGTACTGGAATTACATCCTGGCACAGATGGAATCGTTCATGTGGTCACTCTCAAGACTGCAGGTGGCTCGCTGAAGAGAGCCATCACAAGACTATGCCCTCTTCCAACGAAAGAAAACTCAGCATAGATGTGTACAGACTTGTATTTTAGAATATTTTATTTGTTTGTAGTAGTGATATAACTTTTTTTTATTTTGAACTAACTATTGTTTAATTAACTCGTTTCACTTGTTCAGTTAATACCTTTTATTATTTTTATGTTTCATTGAAAGTATTCTTTCAAGTTGGGTGGAATGTTTGGTTTCACTTTGTCATCACTATTTTGTTTGTTTTGTTGAAATGTTGACAACAGTGTCATGACTTCAAATGGGGTCCTTGTCTCTCCACTTCCAAAAAGGACAGCGCTTGTTTAGCTCTATTTGAAAGAAGACAGCCTCCGTCAATTTGTCGAGAACAATTAGCATTAGTACAGTATGATAAAACTTATTAGTTGTGATAGTCAACAACATTACAACTAAAAAGTTTTAATATTATAATTATCTGCCCAACTGGAGCATTTTCATGTCATGATTGAAGGAGTCTTTATTGAAAGAGTATAATTGCTTCTCAAAACATGGGGTGATTACAATAGATTTGTTGTAATGTTTTAGCATATTCTACTTGCTCTACTTGCTTGTAATTTAAGAATTACTATTCCCTCCGTACAGGCCCCTTTAGAGGATGCTGTTAAGGCCAAGAACCGTAAAATAGAAGAGTCATCTTCCAAGCAGGCTATTGGCAGTGTTGCTAAGAATGGTACTAAGCCAACTGGTGGAACAAGCAAAACCATCTCTGACAAGAAGCAGGAGCCAGATGCTGGCTCCAGACACCAACCCACTGATGATGCTAAAGGTAAGAAGTAAGAATATGGTCCTTGGATAGCATTGCACTTCTCATTGATACTTATCAGGAAACTCACTAATTCCTGGTTTACCTTAAGACCACTTTTAGGGATATCCTAATATATTTCTCAATAGCTTGATTGAAATCCACGATTTATACTCAAAAGAATAAAAAATTGATCCTGATATCAAATTTTTGGTACCTCAATTCATAGCTATAAAATCCTAGTAAATAAAAGTATGATTTAAATCCTTTCAGGTTGGCTTTCTTTCCTATTATTCAAATTATTATTTTACTGTGTTTTTTCATAGTGTCTTTTTTTTTGTGCCGGGAAGTTTTAATATGTACTCAACATGAACCTGGTGTTCTCGTGCTTGTGTGCAAAGCATTCATGGCTGTCTTTTTAAGTACTATTGTATTATTATATTATTAGCACTGCGTCTTATTACCCGTTCGGGTTATACACACTTGCTAATGTGTAATGGTAGGGTGATTGTGAGATGAAATGGAGGACCTACAGTTTAACGTGGAATTCGAACCACAATGGAAACCTGGCATTCCACACATTCACAAGTTGTGATTAATACACATCTTGGCATAGGTGAAGGAAGGGTTTGGCAAAAATACTATTGTAATATTGTTCTACAATTCACACTTTTTTTTTCCATACACAATATAATTCAAATATATGTATAAATCAAATTATTTTAATGTGTGGTTGAATGCATGGGAAAATATTGAAATGGTATCTGCTAAGGAATCAGAATCAAAAATTGATGTTAGAGTTTGAGGATCATAATAGAGAAAAACAGGAATCATTACATAGATAGCCTACATTCTGATTTTGTAAGGAAGGACTATTTGAAAACTGAAAACTCACATTGCCAAAATGGTAGTAAAAAAAGTGTTGTGTATTTTCACTGCCGGCCCTATAAATAATTAATGTTGTAAAAGAAATTATACAGTGATCCACTTGGAAGTATTAATGGATTATTTGAAGCTTTTTAGATGAACTTAATAATAATAATAAACCAAATAAGACATATTTTTAGAATGCCAAATTTGAGTTACTTACAATCATCGTCAGTGGTCAAAAGTGGGTTTCCTATAAGAATGCAAGTTTACCTTACCTGACTCCAGGGGTGCACACAGGAATTTGAGGCGAGGTGTGTGGGGGGCCTTTTTACATAATTTTCATAACTGCATCATTATATATTTCAATTACTGTAATATTTGGAAATTTGATTTGAAAAAGGATAAGAAAGATAATCCGCGATGCCCACTAAAAACTGGGGTTCTGGGGGTTTCCTCCCGGACATAATTTTTATTTCAAAGGAGACAAATGGTAATATTTAAGCTAATATGTATCAAAATCGGATCCTTGACCTAACCTCTGTCACTGTGTATGGCAGTGGTAAACAGGTCTGTGTTTACACATTCTTATTCACACCCTAGATTTGCAGTTGGTGAGGGGTGGGGGCATATATTAATATATCAACTGCCCCTTCCCCTCTTCCTGATACAATAGTGTTTATATAATTGCTTTAAAATAATAATTTCAATTACTGTAGGGATACCCACTTTAAAACTTTATGTACAAAGAGTAAAGACTTTAACTATTTTTAGAAAATATTATGTTATCACAAGTCCAATTTTCATTTGAGTGCAAATTTAAAGTAAAATAAAAAATCCACATAAAAAAGTATTCCTTTGAAAAGCCCTAATTACTGCAAAAAATTATTTGCTTTATATTAAAATTAATATAATTGATTAATTGACAAAACATAGTGATAATCATATTTTTGTGATATTCTTAATTTTCTGAGGGGGGAGTGGGCCTTCAGCCCTTGCCTGTCTCAACCCCTATGATTCACTCGTATATTCTAAGATAGGAGCCAGAGGTAAAATAATGTCATGTGAATGCTTTATTACAGTGGCACATGCTGACCGCTGTGTCTTCCTCAGCAACTTGGCTTATACAGTGAGTGAAGAAGATGTGAAAGAAATGTTCTCAGCCGTGGGCAGCATCGCCCATGTCAGTATTGAGAAGGACAGTAAGGGGAAATCTAAAGGGTTTGGCTATGTCGAGTTTCAAAACAAGGTTAGTTTGGTTGTTGTTGTTGTGTTGCTTCTCTCGGCTTCAGTTTATTAACTATCTTTATCAGAGATGGGTTGAATCTTATATTTCCCAAACCTGTATATCAAGTAAGAATTTTAAAAATGAGGTGGCCCAGTACAATTTTATTGGGGTGGAGGGAAAAATATTAAAGATGGGTCCTCGAATTCTTTGAATCCTTTAGGATATTTAGGATTCAAAGATCTGAGAAAGTTATGGATTTGAGATTCAAATCCTCCAAAAAGCTTCTTTTTAAAAAAATATTTCAATTGAAATTTGTTTTAGAGTTCTAATACTGTTTATTTATGGATGGTTCAAAACCAATTATAATTATAGGATGAACTCGACAACCAAGCCCCAGACCAGTAATTTAACACTTAACTGAATGTATGAATTTTATAATGAATGGATCATAAAAAAAGAATGTTAAAATTTAGTTTCTATTTGTATTTTCTATTATTATATTATATTTTTATTTTATTTTGTATTCATAATTTTTACCAAGATTTTAATTCGAGATTCCTGACTCAAGGGGAAATTAGAGATTTCGATTTGAATATATAAATTACTGAATTCGACCCAAATCTAAAAAATATTTAAAATTTCACTAACACACTCAGACTTATGCAAAAGAGACTAAAAGGAATTAAAAACCTTGTCCAAAAGTCATGTTTTCAATTGAGGTAGATGGAGGAATTTTACTAAACTGACCCGGCCTCAAGATGGAAACAGTTTTGATGATGATGATGATGATGATGATGAATTTAAAAAAGTTGTTTAAGGCTTGTTGCCGCTGAAAGATGATAATTTGTTTGTCATGTAACAAACACGCGTTTATTTAAAATAATAATATTAATACAAGAGATGGGCCACTCGAATCTTCAAATCCACCTAATCCTGACAAGTATTCGAAATTCGAGGATTCGGTGTTTTACAGAATTCGATGATCGAATCTTTCACCTCATAAACAAAGCATAATATTTTGAATTTAAAAATTACTTAGTTAGGCCTACTTTAAAAGTACAACTTAATCCGAAATATTTATTTTGTTGGAGAAAAGAGATAAACATGAATAAATTATTATTTTTTAAATAAAAATAATCTTTAGGTGTGGAAAATCTTACATGCCTAGTACGTTACCCTCCAAACTGTATGGGAAACTTGGAATCGAATGTTTCAGTGCATGCTCACTTCTAAAACTTTCACCTCCAGAACAATCTTGTAAATATTTAAATGAACACATTAAAACTCTTCAAAAACTTAAAATAAAAACTAGAATTACAAATAAACTCGAAATAAAGTAAGCTACCATTACATATATTATGTTTACTTGCCCGAGTGATGATTAAAATAAACATACTGTTAAATATTACTACCCAACTGGTTTTAATTATCTACAACTATGCAAAGAACCCCAATTTATTGTATACGCTCCTTAAGTTAGACATTTTGTTGGGTTTCATGAAAAATAAATACTGTCAACAGTCAGACATTGATAAAACTGTTTATTTATCCCTATCAGCTTACGTATCATATATCAATTGTTTCTCTAAAATCGATTCAGATAATCTGATCACTTAGTAAGTGCTCTCGAGTTTTAAGAATCAAATAACGACTTGCTAATCCATTATTTGTCTTTAAATTGATTTTAACTTAGAGTTTATAATTTTTACATATGTTATTGAAGTAATTGTAGAAATATTCAAACGTAGTCCTGCCTTATAAAATGGGAATGAACATATTGTAGTCGAAAATTTGTTTGTGTTTTAAATAGAATGTATTCTCAGAAATCGATACATCACAAGAATCGAATATATTTGTTTTCTATGCAAAAATAGATAATGGATATATAATAAAATAATAAAACATACTTAGGTATTATTGAGTTCACTATTTCAAATGTATGTTTAATTGTTAAGCATGTTGTTTTAGTCTTTATTAATAATAATAATATTTAGCACCACGTCTAACTACCCGTTCGGGTTGTACGCTTTAAGTACTAATTACTCTAATGGATTAGGAATTGGGAAGGTTGAATTAGAGGAAATGAACCCGCATTTGCGTGGAGGGAGAGTGGAAAACCATTTAGGAAAAACCATCCCCAGTTCACCCGACCGAGATTCAAACCTCGATCTCCCCGTCCTCAGCAGTAGAGCTCAACACGACAAGCGTGTTAGCCAACTACGCCACTGAGGCGGGTTTTAGTCTTTATTAAACATATTTGTTTGTATTTTTATTTTTGCTATCTTAATACAATAAAATATCCTTTGATGATGATTTAAGTTGATCAAATAATAACTAGGCCTAATTTGTTTATTTCACGTTTTTTTATAAACTTAACTCATTCTAACAACACTTTTAAAAATAACTAAAAGACACTCAAATTTTGATTGATTTGATTTTTAATTATTAATGTTCAGTCTCTGAACTGTATATATTTAATATTGTAAAATAGCCTCTGTGGAATAGTTTGTTTAATCTAGTTCATTTTGATTTAGTTCCCTATTTTTATTGGTTTGTATGTGTTCATTGTTCCTTGTTATTTTGGTTCCCACCGATTCTGAGTTTCTCTCCTTTTTTTGTGAGTGGAAAGGAGGGGGAAGGTAGGTCTTTGGTTGCTTTTTGAGTTCAGTTCAGTATGTGACTCTGTTCTCGTTGGGTGTCAGCTATGATGTCCACAACTGTTGCTTTGTAAATTCTTATTTATGTGTAATTCGGTGCTTCAGGCCCTACAGGGGCTTCTTTGCTCCAAAACCACTGCCAATCTTCGAGAATTGCCGAGGAATTAACGACCTTGTTCCCTATTTCTTCCTTTACTAACCCACAAGGTAAACCTCCATTTTCGCGGACCTTATTTAGTAGAGGTAAGCACTTGTCACATTGTTATATACAGTCCACCTTTTATCGGTTTGGTTGTTGTTGTTTTTTTATGCTAATAGTTTGTTGACTGGAAAGAACAATTAATATGAGTTTAGATTGTTTAATTTGGCTGGATTTTAACCTGTATTTTGCGAGGAGTGTTTGGGGTTGATTATTATTGAAAGCATGATTGAAATAAATCTTAACTCACAGTTTAGGCCTATATTGTGTAATGTAGGTCTATATGTAAATCATTAAAATTTATAACTATTTGCTTGGATTCGGAATTTATATTTGAAAATAAAATAAAGATTCGGATTCGAGAAATCGTGGATTCAACCCATCTCTAATTAATACATTTTGGTTCTTTTTTCTGTTTTTTTTATTCTTCCAACTACATAAGCTTATATAAATTTCTTTTACCAATCGCTTAAAATAATTAAGATTTTCACTTTTCTTGAATCTCTCACCATAAGATTCAAGAGATTGAAGATTGGAGCATCCTATTTCTAATTTTACTCATTAAAAATACTTGATTTTTATTGCCATAAACACTTAAACCTTGGTGGGAAAATTTATGGTAAACAATGTTTTAGAAGGTTTATTTTAAAGGTTCCTAAGAATGTATGTAATGGGAACTTACAAACTTCCTTAGACCCTCATGGGATGACCCTGGTGATGTGAATTTGTTGTAGTTATGGTATCCTTTACATGTAATTCCAACCCTTATGTTTTGTGTTCTAATTCTGGCAAAGAGTCATTTTTGTTTGTGAACGAGTTTGGGTCAAGACGCGTGGTTACAGAATTTCTGAGACAATTTAGGGGGAAAAAATGTTAATTTTCAATATTACAAAGACCTCCTTTGTGTGTTGAATGGTCCAAGGCATTATTATCACAATAGACTAGACTGACAATGATGGAGAGATCACGGTTCAAATTCTAGTCAAGTTTGCTAAAGGTGGTTTTCCTTAATGGTTTCCACTCTCTCTCCACACTTACTATACATTCAACCTTTCTCATTCCTTACACAAGTGTAAATTAAATATTAAAAAGAGGATTAAAGGGCAAGGTCTACACACTTACCAGAAAACTGTATTCCTCAACGTTCACAATTAAAACACATAATTATGACATTTTTAGGGTGCGTCAGTCTCCTTCTTCAGCAGAAGAGTGTAAAACACAGACTGGACTATAGCAGCATAGCTAGAGATAGGTCATGGTCACTTGGATACAGTTGTCTCGGTTTTCTTGATTTTTTATTTTTGCTTGGATTTTGTAGTTGTCTGTTCAAAATTGTGTTTTGTCTCCTGGTTGGTGAATTGAATGTTGTATTTACTGGTATCTTATGTATAGGTATTGGATTATTATTCTTGTTTATATAGAAATTACTGATTTAGATAAGTAAGCCTGAGTAGTCAGTAATTTCTTTATAAACAAATATAATTATAACTGACAATTTAATCATTCAATAATTAACTGGTGTCAGTAGACCTTAGTAGTCAGTAATTTCTATATAAACATTAATAATAAATAATAACAAATAATTTAATATATCAATAACTATATATGGTTGACATTATTTAGTTCTTGACTATGATGATACATATGTAGTTGTTATCCTGTCTCTTGTCTATTGTGTTGTTGTGAATGTGTGGGTTGTATTTTCAGTCGCATTTAACAGACTTGTAACTAATTTTGGTAGTTATTAGACAAAATTCAATCAGTAATATATACTCGTTTAATGGCTGATAAAATAAATAACAGTACAGTGAAGAAATAAATGCTGGTATACTTATATTTGAACAGTAATAACTCAACAGGTTATGGGCCCATTACACTTCCACTGTGCCGCCATTATGTTGTGAAGTGCGAACACACCTATCGAGCAAGAGACCAAAAGCTGATAATCCCGGTGAAAAGAATCATTTTGATGTCTGTGAGACAGTTAATGTACTAGGGGTGTGCGAAGCTTCGAGAATCTCGAAGTCGAAGCGAATATTAACTAGCTTCGACTTCGACAAAAAAATTTACTTCGAAAAGTTCGAAGCTTCGGCAAAAAATATACAAGTATTTTCAATTTTAACCATTCTGAGCTGTTATTCTAGTAGATTATATTCATGTTTACCACAGAAAATTCACAATTTAAAACAAATAAAACGTTGAATTATGGAATAC
>CABEEJ010005772.1:0-46418 GCA_901482245.1 Timema douglasi | reverse complement strand
CATTAGCGTAAGTGCGTATAGCCCGAACGGGTAGTAAGACGCGGTGCTAATAATAATAATAATAATAATAATAATAATAATATATTATAAATATTTCTATGTGTATACCTCATATGCATGTAATGTTACACAATATTTCTTTTCCATAAGTTAAATACTTGACCTTAAAATGGTATGCAAAAGCATAAAATAACAATTTTGACCCCTTGTAAATCGTGAACTGGAGTGGTTTGAAGTAATTGAGTCAATATTTGTAGATAACAGTTGTTAAAATTGTACAATATAGTTTTCTATTGTATAGTGAACTTAAAGAATCTTAATTCTCTGTGAATAGTTAGCCAAAGATTAACTTGCTTGATTCCTCTATGGTATTACTTACAAAATATGGTCATTGTGCAATGAGTTAAAATTAAATTTATTTAAAGTCACTGAATGTATAGGATTATATATTATTGAGTCTATTTAGCAACACTACATTATGAGCTCATTTGTATTTATATTTTAAAAACAGAAACTGAACGTTTCAAAATTTATATTTATCTATAAATCTTACATTATAATACAGGAGATAGTTTCACCTGAATAAGCATGTCAAGGACAATACATTTATTGAGAGTGTAATTTTCCATACGCTTGAAAATATCATTATAATGGTAAATGCTTTCTTTTTCTAGAACGTATTGCTGCCCATCCGCATTTACTGACTATAGTGGGGCAGGAATAAGAAAGAATACTCTTTGCGGTCTAGAGTCAAAATCAATCAAATGTCTCGAGGCATGATATCTTACTATCAAGTTTAAACAAAATCCCTCAGACCGTTTAAGATCCATGGCCAGAGACAAACAGACTTAGAGAAATACAGAATGGTAAAATCCACGTTTCTGGTCTTCGACACACAGCTAAAACAAAAAGATTCATAATAATAACAACGAGAGATAAAATTCTCACGATTATAATACTTACTCTTAACGGGGAGAGTGAAAATCATAGTCAAAAATATTTAAAAATAAATTGTGTTCTAAATCATTTAATTTCAATGGAGTATTCTGGAGAAATTTGTTTGTGTCTGTACGCAGAGATAAAATATATGTTTTAATATTTAAGGTCTGGTTGAAGGGGATGCGAGAGAAGAAAAGTTTTTTTTCTTTTTATAAAGCAAAAC
Source organism: Timema douglasi (assembly GCA_901482245.1). Lineage (NCBI taxonomy): Eukaryota > Metazoa > Arthropoda > Insecta > Phasmatodea > Timematidae > Timema > Timema douglasi. The sequence goes on along the minus strand of CABEEJ010005772.1, from coordinate 45,256 downwards.
TTTTTTTTCTGTCCAAAATAAATGAAAAATATTTATCCATTATAGGATTATACCTTATTTTAGGGTGTTCAAAACAATATTCCTAGAACAATATTCAGTAATATAACGAATACAGATAATGGCGAGTGCAAGAGGTTACATATAGATGATTTAAATACCCTGTATCATCCCAAGACATTGCTAGGGTATTCAAGTCTCGTAGATTACCGTGGGATGGATATGGAGCCGAATTGAAGAAACTGGAGCGCCCTTCAGGTTATTAGATGGCAAAACCAAGGGGAAGAGACCACTGGTAAGACCTAGACGCAGACGGGAGAATAACATTAGAATGTATCTGAAATAGATAAGGTGTAATGAGATGGACTGGATAGAACTAGCTCAAGATAGGTTTAGGGTGTAAATAGGTAGACCAGATATAACTAGCTCAAGATATGTATAGGGTGTAATGAGGTGGACTGGATAGAACTAGCTCAAGTTAGGTATAAGTTATAGTGAGATGGACTGAATATATCTAGCTTGAGATAGGGATAGGGTGTAATGAGGTGGACTGGATATAGCTAGCTCTATTCATGAATTGGTTGTAATGAAGTTGATTGGATATAACAAACTCAAGGTAGGGATATGTAGTACTTTTCTAAGTACAGCAATCAACTTTCGTGTTTCTAATGCTATAGAGTTAGAAAGTAAGTACATATTGCTTGTCTAATTTTTAATACATGGTAGTAACGTACCAAGATCTTATTTATTGTGTCCAAATTCATATGAAGAAATACTACTAATTTTGTAATTAATGAAAGGATGTATACCCAATTAGACAATTCTATAGATTCAAATATCGTATAGGTGATAACGTGGACTAAAGTTAAAGCACGTCTAATCTAAAGTGGGCGTTTCCTAGTGGCTGCTGGAACTATTTGGCCACATCAGAGCTTTAGTGGGCCGGTACCTAGTGGCCACTGGAACTATTTGGCCACATCAGAGCTCCAGTGGGCCAGTACCTAGTGTCCACTGGAACTATTTGGCCACATCAGAGCTCCAGTGGGCCGGTACCTAGTGGCCACTGGAACTATTTGGCCACATCAAAGCTCCAGTGGGCCGGTACCTAGTGGCCACTGGAACTATTTGGTCACATCAGAGCTCCAGTGGGTCCAGTACCTAGTGTCCACTGGAACTATTTGGCCACATCAGAGCTCCAGTGGGCCGGTACCTAGTGGCCACTGGAACTATTTGGCCATATCAGAGCTCCAGTGGGCCGGTACCTAGTGGCTGCCGGAACTATTTGGCCACATCAGAGCTCCAGTGGGCTGATACCTAGTGGCCACTGGAACTATTTGGCCACATCAGAGCTCTAGTAGCCCGGTACCTAGTGGCCACTGTAACTATTTGGCCACATCAGAGCTTTATTGGGCCGGTACCTAGTAGCCACTGGAAATATTTATCCACATAAGAGCTCCAGTGGACCGGTACCTAGTGGCTACTGGAACTATTTGGCCACATTAGAGCTCCAGTGGGCCGGTACCTAGTAGCCACTGGAACTATTTGGCCACATCAGAGCTCCAGTGGGCCGGTACCTAGGGGCCACTGTAACTATTTGGCCACATCAGAGCTCCAGTGGGCCGGTACCTAGGGGCCACTGTAACTATTTGGCCACATCAGAGCTCCAGTGGGCCGGTACCTAGTAGCCACTGTAACTATTTGGCCACATCAGAGCTCCAGTGGGCCGGTACCTAGGGGCCACTGTAGCTATTTGGCCACATTAGAGCTCCAGTGGGCCGGTACCTAGTAGCCACTGGTAACTATTTGGCCACATCAGAGCTCCAGTGGGCCGGTACCTAGGGGCCACTGTAGCTATTTGGCCACATCAGAGCTCCAGTGGGCCGCTACCTAGTAGCCACTGGAACTATTTGGCCACATCATAGCTCCAGTGGGCCAGTACCTAGTGGCCACTGGAACTATTTGGCCACACAAGAGCTCCAGTGGGCCGGTACCTAGTGGCTGATGGAACTATTTGGCCACACAAGAGCTCCAGTGGGCCGGTACCTGGTGGCCACTGGAACTATTTGGCCCCATCAGAGCTCCAGTGGGCCAGTACCTAGTGGCTGCTGGAACTATTTGGCCACATCAGAGCTCCAGTGTGCCGGTACTTAGTGTCCACTGGAACTATTTAGCCACATCAGAGCTCCAGTGGGCCTGTACCTAGTGGCCACTGGAACTATTTGGCCACATCAGAGCTCCAGTGGGCTAGTACCTAGTGGCTGCTGGAACTATTTAGCCACATCAGAGCTCCAGTGGGCCTGTACTTAGTGTCCACTGGAACTATTTGGCCACATCAGAGCTCCAGTGGGCCGGTACCTAGTGGCTGCCGGAACTATTTGGTCAAATGAAATGAGGGTTCAAACGAACTACCTCTTAACTGATTGAAGGCAATTCATTATTTACCTGGGTCTGTTTACCGGAGCTTAAAGATTAAATGACCCCGTCATTCTTAGATTTACGTTGAACGAAGTCAGGTAAACGGAAACGGTTCTCCGTCGTGACACTGGTACTGTGGGAGAAAGTCACGGATGAGGGAAAGGAGGAATCCTAGAGACGAACGAGGGAAAATACTTTCACAATCGATATAAAATCTTAAGTTTTCTTGTTGAGAGGTTTAGTGTTTTAACAGAAGGCTTCAAGTATTTAAAATTATTGGTTTACAAATTTGAGTTTATTTCACATCTTCATCAGGGTCAGTTACCTTTTTGGAGCCCCGATCGACTTTTATATTTATCATGGCTCCCGTGATTAGCCTTTGTTTCTCCGCTATATTTTTAGTAATTTTTTTTCTATGCATCTTGTATTTATTCTTTAATTTCAATTATTCCTCCAATACTTATGTCCCTGCCTTTATCGAAAATACATTAAATAATTTAAATATCCATCCATCCTCAAAGGTGTCAGTTTTACCTTGACTGATTACATTATGGCCCCTATCTTATAAGCAGTGCCATAGTGGAATAACTCGATAAAGTTGACTTTTCGTGACTATATAGTTTTCTTACATGATCGATTGAAAATCGATACGATATCGACCGGCCGGTCAAGATCAACCTTTTTCCGACCCTTGATCTACATTATATTCTTTCATTCAACACGTGTACAGTAAAAACCACGTAATAAAAATAAAACACAATACAAAGGGACTTGCAAATTCAATCAAAACTTGATTTAAAATTAAATTTGGTTTATATGTTAATTTAAAAATAAATAATTCAGTTATGTTAAATATAATTTCACAGGAAGAAAGTTTTCAAAATAAAATATCTGACACAATATAAAACTCAATTTAGATATTTTAAGAGAAAGATTCTTTTGTTGTTGTTGTTGTAAATTGGTTCTATATTCAATAAACAAATCTAAACTAATTATTATGATATCTATATAGTATGAACTAACTTATTGATAAGATACATATACCCTATCTACTGTAGGAGATCTGGTAATGGACCGCGTTCTGAAGGTTCTTTATTACAAACATTGGCTGAACGTAACTAATATCACCCTATTCGGTTATAGCTATGTTATTAGTCATTCTTACTATGGTTACTTAGCGTTATTACTATATTATCAATAAAAAGCGTTATCAAACGCTTCTAGTAATATTTCTTTAAGAATTGCTGTAGTCTGTAGACTATGATTTGCCTTTTTTCACCTCGTTGAAAGAAAAAATAAATTGTAAGGTGCACTACACAGACTTTTTCCCACTTTTATCTTAAAATAAGCATTTACTAAGGACTCAGTAATATATGTGAAACGAAATATTAGATTTCTACATATTCATAGCTGAAATAATCACTGTTACTTCCTCTAAGACATTAGGAACTAGGAACACTGTTACAGAAAAATTGAAAAAAGAGAAACATCTTTGTCTACTAAAGAGCATAAGAATCAAATTAATTTTCAAAGACCTGAATTAAAAAGTATAAATATATATATATATATTTATAGCTAAGAATTTTTTTGTTTTATAAAATTATATTCTAAATAAAAGATTCGTATCTTTAATAGTACTATGAATTTACAATAATAAGCTATTCCGTATCTCAAATAGTTGTGGAGAAACGATGAAAATTGGAAAACTTCCCTTATGCAAAGTACCCTTAAAATCATTTTAATAAGATAATGAGCATTGCCCTCTTGCTTACATTGATAAGAGTGTTTAGATATAAAATATAGTCAAAATCATTAAAGCGAGTTTTGAGAAAATCAATTTTCTCTCTTTTTGGCTTTCAGTAAACTACTCTTAAATTTAGTGTTATACATCTAATTCCAAGAACCCTTCAGGAAGACCTTATGAAAATCTCAGATAGCAAGTTTTATCCTATCTGTAAAACAGTTTCGGCCCCTTCTCAAGATACAGACAGGCAGACAGATGGCATTGTGAAAACTTTTTTTTAGTCATTAAACGTCGACATTTATAAAAATATAGAGTTAGATATTTTTGACGATCACAATACTTTCTCTCCTAGGTGTCGAGAGAAAGTTAAAGGTTGGTAAACTTATTATTATTATTATTTTGCAGTTGTGGCAACTAAATATATTGTAGTGCATGAAATGATAAATAAAAATATTAAATTAATACTTCCTACGAAAATAGATAGATGTTTCTTATAACTTAGAGAATGAACCTTACAAGATGTCAGTTTCAAAACACATGGTTTTTATTTTGTAGTCACATGCACATGAACACGACCGAAGACGGTTTGTATTAAGCCATCCTCACCCTTGTTTCAGTTGGTTTACTTAATTAATGAAGAAACCCCATAATTTTAAAAGTTTTACTTTGAAAAAGATTTTTAAGCAAAGTATGCAAATAGCCCAAACGGGTAGTAAGATGCAGTGCCAATACTAATAATTTAAGTAAAGTGCAAACGCCACTTGCACAAAAAATAAGTATCCAAACGGTTATTTTCATAAATTCGTGTTTTATTAATGTAAAAATTGTTAATAATTTAAAGCAAATTGTTTGTTTTCGTGAATGTTCTGACTGACAAAAGTGACAACTACTCAATACATGGTATTGTAGATCATATGGCTTAGCGTATGAATATATGGAAACTTTCCTAGTTGTAACCACTTCTAACATGGGTAGGAAATAAATACCCGACACCCGAAAACAATATTACATATTTCTAGTGTGAGTGTATACATGTGGGTTCTAGAAAGGAGGAGTGGATAGGAGTCCATCTGCCGGGAGTGTGGCCCCAACCCCCGAAAAGAAAAGAAATCAGGAATTTAACCTTGCCAGAGGGCATTTTAGAGCATCTGAACATATTACTGAGATAATAATAATATGAGTTTCAAGTGTCAACTTTCGTGAGAAAAAAAAAAGTTGATAAAAAATTAACAGAAAATAAAATTTATTTTTATTTGAACTCATTGAAAAGAAACATTATATTTTTCATAAATTTATTTAACAGAATAAAATGAAAGAAAGCTGTTGAAGAGGGAATGGGAGAAAATATACATTCTATTAATTTTATCCGTTATATTGGATATTGATAATTTAAAGTTTTTAATAGCAAATTTTAGCCAAATCCTAAACACAGCACATACTCGGGTTACTACTCATCTCTTCTAAAGCTACGTGACTCGAATAAATACGTTTCAAATTCTATCCCGGCTGGTAGGACCAAAAATGTTTAGTTGTTTCGGAGGACCAATAATTACTAAAGACATAATTCCATCTTGCTGGTGTGCCGAGTTCTCGTCCCTTATTTTTGGAACCACGCTCTGCTACCAATCTGTGCCCACACCTCTCGTGGACCCTTCCAACGCTGTGGGCAACAATGTGTCAGCCCCCGTTCTCACCGGTGTCGATATTAGGGGATCTCGCACCAGACTTGGTGCGCGATAAAAGTCGTTATGAATGGGTTGTACGAAGAAGTCACTCAGGATGTTGTCACACAAGTATTTATTCAGGACTCAGGACCGGTGAAAACGGGGGCTGACACATTGTCGCCCACAGCGTTGGAAGGGTCCACGAGAGGTGTGGGCACACTGGTTTGTTTAACTATATTTTCCAAATCACACACAAAAACAAGTCTACAATAGTAAAAAATTAATATCCTTGGTAACAGAACAAAAGAAAAACAAAATAATCAGTCTCTCCAGCTCAAGGTGATTGGCCCTTTTTATTTGGTGTGGAAATGCAGAGCCATGGGAACAAACGATTATCTTCAAGAATTTTTATTGTTTTGAAATTCTCTTTTCGGAAACGGTTGGTTAAAGAATAGAAGCATGTTGGTTAAGTTATACTTTTTATATACACACCTACACTATAATTTTAAAAGTGATCAAATACCAATAATTTTTACATTTTTCAATAGAAAACTTCCAGCGGCATAACAACAAATAAGAAAATGTAACACCTAATAAACATTAGGACATTATCTTAAAAGGGGTATTGAAAATATTACTCTAATAATTTCACTCGTTTTCAAGAAAACTGATATTTACAAACGTATGATTTTTCTGTAAGACCAGTTCGTTAGCTAGCGCCATCAACGGTTTCCGTGATCCATCTGTTCTTGTTGGCGCGGAAGGATACTTTAGTCGGCCGTGAATCCACGCCACGCCTTTCACCCTCCCACCCACCATCCGACAGATAGGTTTAGACTTGCACTAGAAAGGGATGATATCATTCAGGTTAAGCGAAGTGTACATTTCATATTATTAACTTTATTTGCTACATAGAAATTATCAGTATATTGAACACTATCTAATTTGTTTTTACTGATGTGATTTCTTATATAATATAATGTATGCTACACACATCTACAATAGCCCCATGGCTTCTTTGGTGCTGACTGACAGCTTTGAAAATCTACCAGACCAAATGATGTATCCCTACGCCGAACCAGATGATCTTCAAAAACATGGGTTTAGCAGCTATCACTTCTGATGGTCAAAATTTAGGTATTGTAATAAAAAAATAAATATATAATATAATAATAATAAACTTATAATATAATAAAATAATAGTTTGAAATGAAAAAATAATATTTTTCTTTTATCTATATAATTCGTGTTTTTGTTGGGCGCCACCCCTGGTATCTAAGGGGAAAATAATAATCAAAAGAACAATACATTTACCCCGGCTATTAACTCAGTGGCACAACGACTCTCAACCTCGAGACCACTGGGTGAACTTAAAACTAAAAAAGAACATGAACAATTTAGATTTTAAAAAAATAAATGGATTGTTGAAAAAAAATGTGATTAGGGCTACAAATAAAAATAAATGTATAAAAAAAAACAATTGTTGGCACTTTATGAATTTATTGTGGTTTCCTTTTTGTCCACATCCAAATCCTACCTATGGAATTCCGATTAATTATAATTCTAATTTAATAAAGTATAGCACAGTATTGTTGAGACCAAGAAGAGAAAAAATATATATACAATCAAAATAAATCAATAATTAGACATAACATATAATGTTAATTATTTTGTTGTATTAGTCTGTCCTTCTGGAAATAAGAGTTCTGGTTTATTAAGAAAAGAGAAAAGAAATGATTACAATAATCATTAATTGAAGAGTTGGTTTGACCTCACCCATACTGAAAACACCATCTTCATAAATTTTGTTTCACTTGAAATTCTTCCACAATTTAAATGAGCCTAAACATTGTAGCTCTTACACACTCTCTTAGCTTCTTTTATTTACTAACTTCACTTTAATCTTTCACTTTTTAACCACTATAAAAATAATTTAAATTGGGAGCCCACATTCATTTGGTTCCATCTTGGACCACCAACCAGGAAGAACCCTCTCTACTATTTAAAAACCTTCTAATCTTTTTTCAAATTTAAAAATGTTCTATTCCAAGTCCAAAGAGAAAACAAACTATATGTAAATAAAAGCGAAAATGAATTGTTGGCTATAGACTAGTGATAAAATAAAAATGAAATGTAGGTTTAATATAAGTATTTAAATATAGCCAATTGAATAAGAATAATGTTTTTTAATAAATAATTAAATGTCTGTTTCCTTCTGTCAAAAATTAAAAAATCGCGCTCGTTTTTATTCCTTCCAAATCACGAAGTTCACTCCTCACTCGTTTGATAGCACTGCCCATGCGTTAAAACAAAGATGGCCGACCTTCAAAATAAACACAGCCAATCACACTTCTTAAATGGATAATTAATATACTTAATAAAAGGTAAGTGTTCTTCCTTTAAATCAAAATTCCATATTTAAATTATTTAAAGCAATGTTTTACGTTGTTCCTTCCGTCCTTTTACTTAATTTAATATATGTAAACATTGTCATTAGTCAGGCTGGCAACCAGCTTGTGAAACTCGAAGATTTCACGGGAAATAAAATAGGAAATTGTTCACAAAATTAGAAAAAAAAGGTAAATACAAGGTAGGGTGGCAAATAACATCATTGTATATACCTAAATGTTAACTTTCAGAAGTCAGCTGCGAACTGTCGATCAGCACCAAAGAAGCCATACTGTAGGTATGCTTTAACAGAAATCCAAGAGCATTTTTTGTCTGGAGCACAATTTATATTCAAATTATATTTTCTCCAATGTTGGAACTAAATCACAATATTTGTTTCATATTTTTGAGCAGCCTGGAGATCTGGATATTTTGTAGATACAATATTGTAGTAAATTTGATCATCCTGTTAAGAGTGTAGTGGCAAAACTGTTGTGTAGTGTAAGGGTTATTTATTAAGTTATATTATTTTGTAAGTCGTGTTCAAATATTATTTAACCATTAGGCCCATGCGAAACTTTCTCAAATTCAAACTTCCCCTTCACCTCCCCCCNCTTCCCCGCCCCCCCCCCCCCTAGTACCGCTCAAAATATGATTTAGTCTTTTATTGGAATTTTGACATTAAATACTCAGTGAAGTATACACAAAATAGCAAAAAGAGTTTACTAATGTGAACGTATTTACATTTTACAATACCTCTTTGTATATAATATCTGATGTCAAAATGCAATCATCTTGAATTTTTTGTTTGTAGTTTTAGGTAATTGATACAAAAATTTTGATAGGTTTTTCTTTTAACTTACATTTTAAACAATGTATTTAAAAGTAAACTGCTTATGTTTAGTCAAAAGTAGGTAACAAATCCTATCCACTGACACCTTATTCATCGCTGTAGGTTTTGTATTAGTTGAGAAAGAGGGATGTTAACAATATAAATAATATGTAGGATTTTAATGTGTATTTGATGTGCTTTTTATAATCTTACTGATAATATTAAAACGCAACTTTAAAATTAACTGAATTCTAGAAAACACACAACAACCAGTCCCCCGGTTGTTAATTCATAGCTGTGGAAGGAGAAACCCAAACTTCAATAATTATACATGATGATGATTATATATGACACCAGTAATCGAACCCAAGACCTTCGTTTCTCCTTACAAACAGAAATTCTGCCAACAAATCTGAGGTATCGGAAAACACATGCATACGATTTCGTAACATTCAATTTAATGTGATTCGACACCTTATCCCAGTCGGTAGCGCGTCTATCTACTGAGATAAGGTCCCGGTTTCGAGTCCTGGCATGACAGGAAATTTATATATGGTGAAATGTGGGTTTATCCCTTCAAAGTTATTATTATTATTATTATTATTTAGCACCGCGTCGTACTACCCTTTAAGTACTAATTACGCTGATGGATTAGGAATTGGGAAGGTTTAATTAGATGAAGTGAACCCGCATTTACGTGGAGGAAGAGTGGAAAACCATTTAGGAAAAACCATCCCCAGTTCATCCGACCGAGATTCGAACCTCAATATTCCCGTCCTCAGCAGTCGAGCTCAACACGAATAGCGCGTTAGCCAACTACGCCACCAAGGCGGGTTTCAAAGTGAGGAATTAATGGAAAGGGGGTGCGGGGGGCTGGATGTTGTGTATGTTCTAGATTTAAGTTAGTTTATATATATTGTGCTGATATAATTAGTCGGTACGTTAAATAACTCAAATAAATGAAAAAATAAATAAAAATAATGTGTAAACATTTTCGGTGGTCAAACAGTCTTAGCTGTCAATCTCACATCAAAATTTATTATCAATAATGGGAGGTTGGAGTTCTGAGTCCAGAGGTTTGTAGTGATGATTCTTTTTCTTAAATGGCTTTCCACTCTCCTTCCACGAAAATTTGGGTACCTTTCCTTTAAATTCAATCTTCCTCATCTCATTCTCATTAGCGTAATTAGAGCATATACTTATAACCCGAACAGATAATGAGACGTGGTGCTCAAAAATATCAAAATAAGCCCCCTAGAAATCTTGCTAGAGCTAGAGTTAATTTTTGGAAATGGAAGGAAGAGGGTTGAGGGGGGGCAGATTTCCCCCTCAACAAGGCTGTACAAACAAGTTGGTTTGTGATGTTTAGATTATGACGTCACATGATTGTGAATAGCCGGCAATACCTTGGACGAAACAATAACTCGAAATAACGATTAATCCATAGAAAATGTCATGCTCTTTTCCTTTTTATAAATGATCAAAAATAGCCTTTATTTAATTTCACTTAAAAGTATATTTTTTAAATATTAGTTAAATATAATCACACCCGCCTCGGTGGCGTAGTTGGCTAACGCGCTTTTCATGTTGAGCTCGACTGCTGAGCACGGGGAGATCCAGGTTAGACTCTCGGTCGGGTGAACTGGGGTAGGTTTTTCCTAAATGGTTTTCCACTCTCCCTCCACGCAAATGTGGGCTCAATTCCTCTAACTCAACCTTCCCAATTCCTAATCCATTAGAGTAATTAGTACTTAAAGCGTATAACCCGAACGGGTAGTAAGATGCGGTGCTAAATATTATTATTAAAATATAATCAAAAGCTATATGAAATTCAGGAGCTACCTGAACCTAGCAGTCCCTCTTGGATAAGTTCCTGTATCAGTAATTTAGGAGTCGGTTTTGGTTTATTAATTTTACACTTTTATAAAATAAACACTAAATGAAATTAATTAGAGCCACAATTTTGGCAGTAACTAGAATAGAAGGGACTCTCATTGGTGGGTATGTTACTATATACTTTCATGTGTCCATACGTCAAGTCATATGCTCTACAGCAGTTACTTTTGATAGATATTATCGATAATATTCTGTAATTTAAAAAATGTACTTGGTCACGGTAATTGAACCCTGAAACTTTGGCTAAGCACACCGATGCTATTACCACTGAGTTATCCAAGAGTCGTCCCATACCTAGCGTAATTCTTCATTCATATTTTGAGACAGAGTCTGTGATGGACTTGCTGGGTTATCTGATAGCTCACGATCTTAATTAATCATTCATATGTAACAATCAATTTCCACACGTCTTTCACAGACTCTGTCATAAAATATGAGTGAAGAATAACCCTTGGCACGGGACGATTCCTGGATAGTTCAGTGATTGGTGCATTGGCGTATTAAGCCAAAGGTCCCGGGTTTGAGTCCCTTGTCTAGTTGTCTTTTATAAATTTAAAGAATAGGATATTTATATGAAGCTTCAACTGTGTTTAAAATGTATTATAATTTGGCTAATTAATCACTCATATAAATAATATAATATCATTATTCGCCTTTCCTACGAACATTGGGCTGTAATCTAATAATCCGATAGAAGGGAGGTTAGAGGCGCAAATATCAGCTGGTTGTACTGAGATTGCTATGTTCTAATTTGTCTCTCACTCTCCTTCGACGTTAATACAGGCACGATACCTTGAAATTCAACCTCTCTCGTCGCTGCCTTATGCGTCTAGCCCAAATTGGCCGACACGAACTGCCATGATCAGTGGTGGCTCGTGTATAGGCACTGCGGAACTGCGGCACCCCCTATTTCCACTTGATATTATCGATAACATTTAATATAATGAGTTCTTTTTCTTTAATTCCTTCTTTATTTTTGTAGTACAATATATATTCCTTAAGCTTAGTGTCAGTACTTTAGTAGCCATCCCCCAGTTTATGAAAAAAAGATACAAAAGTCTTTGTATGGAACTGTGTTCTTCACAGTGCCAGCGGCGTGGTGCGCATGCGCACATAGGAGGGATGGAGGGAGGAAGGCGGGACTAGCACTGTTGCTCTCGCAGTGCCGGCTCTGGCGTGATGGTGAAAGGAAGTCTTTTTTTACTCAGCGTGTGTTGTGCTTAAAAACCATGTACCATATTCTTTAATGTGATAAAGTGTAGAAAAGTGTAGAGTTAGATTATTATTCTGCTTCCAGCTATTCTATTTGATTAATTTTTTTTCGGTTCTTTTATTTAAAAGAAAGACTAAATGCGCTTGCAGTACTTTCAATGGAAAAAAATTTCCTCAATTGTCATCCAGAGATCAAGGAGAAAATTATTGAACTTTTTGCGCAAATTAAAACAAGAAGAATGTATTTCATTTTTAAATGAATAGATCAAGCTTAAACTGTAACAATTTAAGTTAAAGTAAGTAAAAATGTTTTTTTATTAAGATTTTATCAAGTTCCCGAATACATTTCTTTTTATACATGTTTCTTTCCTTTAACACAATTTTAAACCAAAGGCTAAACATTTTCTGAAGCAGCACCCCCACTGATTTTAGCTACGAGCCGCCACTGGCCATGATACAAAGACTGTTGCACTTTCAGTTCTGAGACAGCGCCATCTACACTGGATTGTCGCACCCTTGCAGTGTAAGTTCCTCTTCTTGTTGCTCAGAGGTGAGACTGCGCTACCTAGCGCTGCGACGGTTGATTGCTGGATGCGCTGTTGCAGCTGAATAATGGATCAGCAAGGAGTGTGCGGCGGGGTAATGGTGGGGGAAGGGGGGGGGGACAGCCCCAGAGAGAGATATGGCCATCATTATACCCCAGAACACTTCGCTGCTGTGTTTTTCTTCTTTTCTTAACCTCTTCTTCTACTAGTTTCACAAAATGGCGGATCTTAAACGCCGGCTATTTTTCACGAGGCGGTAACGTCGTAGGGCGGTACTACTTAGCTGAGCGCTGGAGTACGGTTCTTTAACGGCCCGACTTCGTCTTACAAGAAACCCGCTGGCAGGGCCGTACCTAGAGGGTTAAGGGGTGGGGAGGGGGGGACGGGGAGAGAGGTTCAACCACCTCGCATCGAGGGCCGGACTAAGTTTAAGGCTCACATGTGTATCACAAACTGATACTTACGGGATGAATGTCCCACAGGATCAGTCTTGATCCCAATTTCAAATTCAATCAAAGGAAAAATGACAACTTGGACACAGGAACCGGAAATGGAACCTCTTGCTTTACGTGCCAATGCTTCTAACCACCGAGTCCTCCTGTTTAATCTCATAACCAAGACCGTCCGTACAACTAATGACATATAGGATCGGTCGGGTTGTTTTAAGGTGGGAGTTAAGGCAACAAGAGAGAATATCAGGCTTTTTTGCGATTTTTATAGCAAAATATTTTTGTAAAAATTAAATCAAATATTGCTCCAGTAAAAACAGAGAAGGTTCTTTAAATTGAAAAAAAAAAGTCAGTTGGACATGGGAATCGAACCGGGGATCTTTGGCTTAGTACGTTAATTCTCTAACCACTAAGCTATCCATGAATCGTCTCGCGCTCGTTCGTAAAGCTGTAACTGTACCACTGGCAGAAAAAAGTCAACTACAGAGCTATCTGATAGCTCGTGACCTTAATTGATCACACATTTGTAGTAGACCATTTCCGCAAATCCATCACAGACTCTGCCTTAAAATATGAGTGAAGAATTACCCTGAACATGTGATAAATCCTGGATAGCTCAGTGGTTAGAGCATTGGTGTACTAAGCCAAAGGTCCCGGGTTCGATTCCCGTGTCCAGGTGTCATTTATCACCTTAAAAAATAAGATAATTTGATGCAGCTATGACTTTAATCAACAAACATAATAGCTTAGCTACTTAATCCATTAAAACATAAGAGTTTAATTTTCTTCACATGGTGATCTCATCATTTCTAGACTGTCTGCCAAGGGTGTCCAGGAATTTAATGACAACTTTTTCTATACTTACTCACTTACTCCATGGCACTAGGAACTCGAAAGTTCATTACCGCACTCACAAAAGTACGGCAACTATTCCTATCTTGAGCTAATTCTATCCGGTCTATCTCATTACATCCTATCTCTTCCAGGTATATCCAAATGTTATCCTCCCATCTGCATCTGGGTGTTTCCAACGGTCGCTCCCCACTGAGTTTGCCATTTAATACCATGAACGAAGTTCTAGATACTCCCATTCGTGCTGCATGCCCTGCCTACCGTAACCTACGAGATTTTGTTACCCTAACAATGTATAGTGATGAGTACTGGATATGCAGATCATAATTGGGTAGTTTCATCCACTCCCCACTATCTTCATCTATTTTTGGACTGATATCTTCCTCAGCACCCTGTTTTCGAGCAATCTAAATTTCTTTTCATCATTTAAGGTAATAGTCCACATTTCACACCCATAGAGAACCAGTACAGTTATTATTTCGTATGTTCTGAGTTTCACATTTCTTGACAGCAGGCGAGAAGCCAATAACTTACTGACCGAGTAGTGACAACCATTTCCCGACTGTATCATTTTTCCTAATTTCCAATCTAATTTTATTATCGCTAGTTAACATTTTTCTTAAATATTTGAATTCATTAACCCTAGAAAATGATATGTTGTTTGCTGTAATATCTAAATTATCGTCCTAAATCTGTGATCTCTGTGTTAACATACACTTTGTCTTTTCAGCGTTTACTTCTGAACCTATTTCTTGCTATCCTCTAATAAAATTTCTGAATTTCTTGCAAAATCTTCCTTATTATTACCTAACAAAGTTAAATCATCTGTGTAACCTAATAGCTGTATTGTACCGTTTACAACTTTTCAATTCATTAAAAAAATTCTTATCTAATGCTGCCATGCTCATGACAGATATTTAACAACGGTTGATAACAACATGTGAAGAAAATTAAACTACATGTTTTTACTGGAGAATAATTTGATTTATTTTGACTAAATACATGTTTTTATATAAAAACTGCAAGTACATTGCCCTTAGCTTGCGTCTTCTTTACCCCCACCTTAGTATTTAAAAAAATCCTAAATGGATTTCGAACCCTACCTTGAAGCAGATGTGCGTACATTTACCTTAATTATAACCTTACTCATTGCTAACTCATTAATGTAAATAAAGTGCGTAAAGCACGTCTGGGTGGTAGGATGCACTGACAAACTACATCCCTTTTATAAATATTATAATCTTTTAAGAATTAAAGGCTAGAAATTATGTAAATTTATTTCAAGAGTGATGATATTAATAACTAATCGTTTTTAATTTATTTTTATTTTCCAGGACAGAAGATCATAATATTTTCGAGAAAGATTTAACCTAATTTAATGTAAACTCTTCCATCATTTTGTTTATCTAGGTTTTAAAAGAAAATAATAATAATAAACCTATATTAATTTATAATATACAGAAACATATTTATTTAGCACCGCGTCTTACTACCCGTTCGGGTTATACGCTTTAAGTACTAACTACGCTAATGGATTAGGAATTGGGAAGGTTGAATTAGAGGAAGTGAACCTTCATTTGCGTGGAGGGAGAGTGGAAAACCATTTAGGAAAAACCACCCCCAGTACACCCGACCGAGATTCGAGCCTCGATCTCCCCGTCCTCAGCTGTCGAGCTCAACACGACAAGCGCGTTAGCCAACTACGCCACCGAGGCGGGTTTGGACTCATAAATGTTATCTATACGGTACTGAACTTGAACAAACAGTTTATGCATTACATTTTTTTTTATTTAAAGAAACAATAAATTCTCACGCTTAAGCATGCATTTTTTGTGTGTGTCTGTGGAGATGCTATAGCATAAAACAGGCCTCTAAATGCGACGGGGGAGTTTTAGAACCCCCCAAAATAGTTTTTACATTTACTATTCTCCAAAAAAACTATATTATGTCAAAACAATGGACATTTCTCCCCAGTATGTCTACTAAGTGGAGATTTCTACCCATTTAACAATATAAGGGTCGAAGAGAGCTTTGGAGGTATTAAAAATAAGGATATTTGGTCTTAGATAATAAAATGTATCTTTTGATTTCAATTCTTTTTTAAATATTTCATAATAAATAAGGATACGTCTTTATTTAGTTTTTTGAACTAAAAATAATTATAATTTTACTGTAGTTTGCTTAAAATTTTGAACAATAGTTTTGGAAATTAATATATATATATATTTATTGTATTAACAATATGATGTGTTTGTTTTTATGAGAAAAGCTAACTTAAGGGTAGTTTACTAAAACCTATTTTTGATAATTTTCTTCCAAGCTACAATAGTACGCAATCTGAGAAAAATTATGCGAATGTATCGTACCCTTTATTTAGTTAGTAATTTGTTTGGTCAATTTGTTTGCCCGGGTAGTTGACTATTCAAATATCAATTATTTGTGGGATTATTCTTTAATTAATTATTATCTTTATGTATGTTAGCTATTTGTTTAGCTATTCTAAATAAAAACCTAGATTTTTAATTTAGCATTAGTAGGTTGGTAATGGCAATATAATTAATAAGTTTCATGTAGCAATAACATATAGATTTGTATTTAATTTATTTAGAAATGCCCCCTAATTAAATAGTAGTTAATTTGTTGTGGATTTATTTTATATTTTAATTTTCGTTCTCTATGTATTTATGAACACTTCTTTTACTCTGAATTGTAGTAGTTTTAGGTTAAAGGATTGCTTTATTACCCTAATTATATGTTAAACCAATGTATAATTATGTAAGTTAACCTTGCTATATTACCCGGTAACGAAGAATACGTGTCTACATATGAGAGGTAGGAGTGAGTAGCGAAAAATTTAGATTACAAGTACCAGAATTTCCGTTAAGAGTAATGGGAAAACCATTTATTAACAACTGTCATGAGTAAATTTAACTGGAATCCAACACTGACCTCCTGAATACCATTAGGCCAGACCACGTAAGGTCTACTTTCATCTACTCTCAAAAAAAAAAGGGCGAAACATATTAGTGTATGTCTATGAGCGTTTATATATTGGTACGCACACATACATTATTTGATACGCCATTGTTATGTAAATTTAAGATTATCTTAAACAATATTTACATGTATAATTAATAACAGGCTAGTGATTTTTCTTTTGATTTTAGGGTTACCATCACGAAAGAAGTATTTTGTTGTAAAATATCACTCACTTTATTATTCAATTTGAAACAGTATAAAGAACAATAATTAATGTCAATGTTACAGGACTGTGAACGAGTTTATAAATATTTAAGTTTAAGAAATGTTTAAGTTCAAATATGTTCTGAGGTTAAAAGATCAATTTTACATTTAAAGGTTAAGATCTGCCCAATACATTATAGTGAAGTCATCAAGTAATATAATACAAAGCCTTCGAGAAATCCAAAATTTGATGAACAAAAAAAAATGTTTTGAGTCTAAATATGTTATATATATATATATATATATATATATATACACACACACAGAGAGAGAATTTAATGTTATGATTTAAACTGTTAAAATGTCGGTAGATGTATTTATATATCTAGAACAACATATCTAAATCTTAACTTTAAATCATTTAAATATAGTTAAATATGACCCATGAATACTTCACACGTCCATTATCGACTCTGCCTTATGCTATGAGAGATGAATGGTCCTTATTAGAAGAAGAAACTCGGATAGCTCAGAGGTTGGGAGTTAAGGTACTAAGCCAAGTATCAAGGGCTCGATATTCCGATCTAAATGTAATTTATCAACCCCTATAATCACTGGACCACTAATGAATTAATATACTTAAGAGAACATATCAATAAATGTAAAACTCAGAATAAACAAAACAAATTTTTCACTGGTTGTAATAGTACGAGAAGAAATTTAAGGTGCTCGAAAATGAAATACTTAGAAAACTATTTGTGGCCGGTCTTGTGACTACTAGATAAATATTGCTATCGGGAGGTTTAAGTTAGCGACCAGAAAAAGATAATCAGCTACTTTAATATTTTACGCATATTATGAACTGATTATATCTGCCGGATAGCTATCTATCTGAAGGATAATATATTTTTATGCAGAAAAGGCAAGGTTGGTACTGGTTTTACTGGTGCGCGCATGCGTGTAAGCCCTACTGCTACCGCTACTACCTGGAACGTGACTACAATGCTCAACATTTGTTAAATAATGGCGGCTAAACGAGTGCGAATAAGAAGATGGCGTCACGTGGGCGCTGAAGCTAAGATGTCTTACAAGTACTAAGTTCGGTGTCTGCCAAAGTGTGGGCAATAGTTGGGTACAACGTTTAAAAAATTTCATTTATTGTACTTACATTTTGATAATTTGTCTTCATTTAAATATATCTCTACAAATAGCTTGTCAGTTTTTGTAAAAGTGTGAATTAAATGTTTTAACTTTATATATGTAAGAGCTTGGGCCTGTGATTACTAAACACGTGAACCAATATTTTAACCTAAGAACAAAAACTGTTAGGCGAAACCTCTCCAAAAACAACGCGTCACTATGGAAACAACCATTTAAACTTCCAGATAAAAGTTATCAGTTACTTAAACCTCCCAATAAAAATGTGATGGATAAATACATTTTATCTGGCAGATAAATGCTATCTCGCAGTCATAAAACGAATTTTTAACTTATCGACCAGATAAAAATATTTATCTGCCAGATTACTATGTATCCAGGAGTCATAAGACCAGCCCTTAGTCCAAAAAAAGATGAATGTAATCGAGATCAGAGGAGGTTACATAATGATGGGTTACACTCTGTACTTATCACCAAAGTTTGTTAAGGTAGTCAAATATTGCAGATACGGTGGGCTGGACATGCAGCGCCAATGCAAGCAACTAGAACCTCGGTAAATTTACTGACCGATAAACCTAATGGTAAGATACTAGTGGTAAGAACAAGAGGCAGATGAGGGGATAGCATTAGAATGAACCTGAAATAAATAGAGTATAATGAGGTGTGGACTGGATATAGCTAGCTTAAGATTGGATGTAATGTGGTGGACTGGGTATAACCCCCTCTATATAGAGATAGGCTGTAATGAGGTGGACTGGATAGAACTATCTTAAGATAGAGATAGGGCTTAAAGAGGTGAAATTTGATAGAACTTGCTCAATATAGGGATAGAGTGTAATGAGGAGGACTGTATAGAGCTAATTCAAGATAGGGATTGAGTGTAATGAGGTGGACTGGATAGAGCTAGCTCAAGATAGGTATAGGGTGTACAATTATTGCACTAAGATAGAAAAATTAATCAATTTTTAAGATCCTAATGTTATAGAGTAAGTAAGAAGATAATGACACAATTTAAAATAATATATATATATATAATTGAATTAACTTAGTAAGATACACAAAATTGTGTCATTTATTTTATCAAAATAAAATTGGTTTGTTGAAATTAAAAGATAAAAAAGGGCAGAAAAGTAGAGAGGGAGAATTTAGCTCGCCTGCTGGAAAAGAATCTATTAAAAATCCGATATTCGTTTCTCCATTGTCGTAATTTAATAAAGGTACTATTAACTTTATTTTTCTCCTTTTAATAATCCAGCCAACTTGAACAGTCTCAACTTGAAGACGCTCCTTCACCTTAGTGACAATTATTTTTTAATGCATTATTTACGAGAGACATTTTAAAGTGATGTTGTTATGTCTTGAATTCGAGAAGGAATGCGAATTTTCTTAAAAGGGCAGCGTATAAATAGATTACTTCTCAGTTATCACAAAAAGCAAACAAAAAAAAACATGATTTTGTTTTGGCTACTAAAACATATACGTTTGCATACAATTATTGATGAGGAATAAATTAAGTTTAAAAATATAGATTTTTATTTAAAAAAAACTCATATTTTAATATATTTTTAATCATTGGTATTTTATTGTGTTACAAAGTAAATTAAGATTTTATTTTATGTGAAATTAGTAAAATAAATATAGGAGGAGTCCTATATAGATTTCAAATCGAGTAGAAATAATATTATTTCACAAATCAATGACTTAATATTCTAATGGTTGGTTACATTGTTGGTAAGCCTAACTCTAAAGCGAGCAATAATAGTATTTAATTCAGGATGGAGGTAATGACAGCGTCCTAACATAAATAAATAATTTCCCCTTCCCCGTCTAATTAAATGTCGGAAAAGCTACTTTTGACAACTCCCCTAACTCTCATCCATATACATTTGGAGACTATAACTTTATTCCAATGTGTCGTTCATTGTCAGAAATTAAATATTCATTTTATTTTGTATCTCAATTAAATATTTTGTTCTATTTCCACCATTTTATTCTCCGTATCAAGCCCTGCACAGATTTTTTATTTCAAATATGGGCTGTAGCCCACACTGATGAGCAAACAATCCAAGCGCCAATTTAATCAGATAAGAAATGATTGGCATGATAGTACAATATTCTTCTGTTCAATTTAAAGTGAATTGCATCATGTTTTATTTTTTTGTCTGGAATTAAAATTGATATAAATTTATTGATTATTAAAATTAGATCTGGCAAAGAATAAGTCATGTTACTTATCAGGTTAACCTGATCCTTATTATTATTATTATTATTATTATTATTAGCACCGCGTCTTACTACCCGTTCGGTTTATACGCACTTACGCTAATGTGTAATGGTAGGGTGATTGTGAGATTAAATGAAGGACCTACAGTTTAATGTGGAATCCAAACCACGGTGGAGGCCTGGCATTCCCCACATTCACAAGATGTCTTGTCAGAGGTGAAGGAAGGGTTTGGCAATCAGATAAATCTATGCCGGGACCGAGGATTGAACCCCGGCCACCAGCAAAGAAGTCTGACACCTTACCCCTAGACCACCAGGTCACCCCAACAGATCCTTATCAAGCAGTCAAATTGCCATTGATTAAAATGCGATTTAGAATTAGATTTACAAATATTTCTTATTGTTATCATCCCAAATTGCTATAGGGAATAAGTCTCTAGCGCAATTCCCTTTGGATTGTCTACTTTCCTGTTGTATTAGAAAGAGAAACACGTGACAGTAAGTAGCGTGACTAGATCTAACTCCAGTAATGGTATTGCCTTTTACAATAATCCAGAAACAAGAAAATAAGTAAACCGTATCGCAACAAATCCTTTCTTGTGCATGTGATGTCATTATTTGTTTGTTTTATATGTTTAAACTCCTAAGCTATAGTGACTTAAGACTGATAAAGTATGTTTTATAGGAAATGTACCTGCATCCAAATGGAGAGTGGATGAAAAAAACCGCATTGATATTTCACAAGTGGTTAACCATCTACCTTGCTCCGAACCAAGATTTAAACCCTCACCTTCCCGTCATACGTATTATGTATTCTTTTTAATAGCGTGACGTCTTGTACTATGTGAACACCAATGGGAGTGTGATTGTGAATTATTGTGAATAAAGATCTCAATTTAAAAAATATATTTGCCAGTATCTCATAAACTATTTCTATAGTAAAAACACATTCTAACTAAAAGTCTTTTATCTATGATAGTAAGTACTACAACTTTACAATTATCAGTTATTTAGTATTTCTAATGGTTGCGGAGACAATATCAAAATTGAAAATTTCTTCTCATCTAAGATGTTCTGAAAGTAGCTTTAATGGGAAATTGAGAATTATTGCTATTTCGTTTGTAATGTTAAATAGTGCCTGCATTAGAAATATAATTAAAGTCGTTAGAGCTAATATCGATGAAATCAATTTTGTCTCTCTTCCCCCTTCATTTTAAAGTTAGGTAGATAATTCCAGAAAGCCATATGAATAATCTTATGAAAACCTTACATACCAAATATTAGCCTGATCGATAAAATGGTTTCGGCTTTAATCGCCGCAGCATAGAGACAGATGGCGTTGCAAATAATACTTAGTCCCAGTAGAAGAGGGGAAGATGGCATTACAAAAAAATACTTAGTCCAAGGAGCAGAGAGACAGACGGCATTGCATCAACTACTTAGTCCCATCATCAGAGAGAAAGATGACATTGCAAAAACCCCTTTTCGGGTTCAGGAGGTCATAAAACATCAACATCTATCAACATCTCGAGTTGAATTTTTTCACCGATCACAATACTTCCTCCACCCGAGGGGTGCCGGAAAGTAAAGCTATTACCATGCTCCGTATCACCCGAAACCACGGTGACCCTGCTCCAAGGCAATCATTTCATTGCCAATAATTTCTTATCTGATGAGCTTGGCGCTTGGATTGCATGCTCATCAGTGTCGGTTACAGCCCATATTTGGAACAAAAATGCTGTGCAGGGCTTGAGACAGAGAATTAACGGGGATGCCCCAAGTCAGTTGATGGTGGTGGTGTTTTCGCGTAAGTCAACAGGCTTGTCAACTGGACATTCCTGTCTTTCCCTAGCAGTGGTGGAACTTAGTCATGTTGGTGTGGTTACTTCGTCCATGTGAGATGATGTGATGATGATTGTTGGTGTGGTTACTTCGTCCATGTGAGATGTTGTTGATGATGATTGTTGGTGTGGTTACTACGTCCATGTGAGATGATGTGATGATGATTGTTGGTGTGGTTACTTCGTCCATGTGAGATGATGAGATGATGATTGTTGGCGTGGTTACTACGTCCATGTGAGATGTTGTGATGATGATTGTTGGTGTGGTTACTACGTCCATGTGAGATGTTGTGATGATGATTGTTGGTGTGGTTACTTCGTCCATGTGAGATGTTGTGATGATGATTGTTGGTGTGGTTACTTCGTCCATGTGAGATGATGAGATGATTATGTTGAATATATATTGTCAGTAAAAGACTTAAATTAATTTTAAGCCTAATTAATCATACTATGGCTACTACAGAAATAATTTTATTTTTAGAAAAAAACCTATGGTGCCGCTGAGAATCAAACCCTGGACTTACAAATTGGTAACCAGGAGTTCTAAATACAAGACCAAGACCGTTGGTGCTTCTTAATAGGAATAGCCAAGATGGATAATAAAACGCAGTTAAGAAAAAGGAGATATATTTATTTAACGAAACCAAAATTTGAGGTTTTTATATGATACGAACGTGAGTTATGGTCTGTGTTTTTTTTTCAAATCTTATTAAAAACTCTCTTTTTATATAAAAATAAATAAATTTGGCTTCAATAGATATTTTTACTTTAATTTTCCATATATAGTAACATCAACATTTCTTGAATATTTGTCACGACTCGTGGAATTTGATGAGATTTTTTTCGCAATTAAAAAGTTTCTCATAAAATTACGTTATTTTTATAACAAATATTCAAGAATTGTTCATATTTTTATATGTGAAATTAAATTTCATATTGAAAGCAATATTTTATTTACATTTACCTTAATATTATCTCTAAAAACTACCCAACACGCGCATTAACTCGTACCACCGTCCACCCAAAATTAGGGTGAGGATTTAGAGAATGCGAGAAAATGTAAATGTTTTTGTGGGTTTTAATAAAATCAATGTTAAATCAAATATACTTTCCACAAATATATTGAGTATCATTTTATACTCATGGTGATATCAACAGTAATTTGTTGAATATATATTAAGAGCATAATGACATTATCTAACAAACATTTTAAACGATAAAAACTGTCATTAAATCATTTCAGGACACCCTTGACAGATATTCAACAATTACCGTTGAGGTCACCATGCGAATAAAAATAAACAAGTATATTTCTATAGAACCATATTCGATCTTTTTTTCGTGGTTCTTGCATTCCCAACTTAATGGCTCTCCTCAAAGTTAAAGAACTATATTATCTGATGGTGGTTTTTGTTTCATTTGAAGAGAGAAGCCAATTTTCTTGAAAGCTTTACCCGCGCCATATAACGTCGAGGTAAGAAAAGTAGAGTAAGGTGGGGTGAGGGAAGGTGGGTAGCTGTGTGCCTCTACGTCGTCAGGATTACAACTAGGAACTGCCTTCAGCTTTTCCGCCGCTGCTTCAAGATCGGCGTCCTCAGGTGAAAAATACATCAAATTTCTATGCTGGATGATAAAAAGGAGTAAAACTTAGTAGGACACGAACCATCACATAAAGTACCTCTCACGTAACATCTGCGGATATTTCAGGTGATATTAGTTGAGTGTGTGATACGTATCCACTTTCCCGTTACAGTTCTAGATATAATGGTAACAGTTGTAAGTATTGTAATAGTTCACATTTTAGGTACTATAATAGATCTTGACGTCTTACGTGCCCTACACAAACAAGTTTGTTGTATAGTTCTGTCTTTATCTCTGCATATGACCATGCCACTCTGTCTTTTCATAATGTCTGCCTGTCTATCTAAAGGTGGGACGTAAGGGTATGCGATAAAATGTCAGTGTCTTGGCAGTTTTTATGGCAAAACATTTTTGGCTTAAATAAATAAGATATTGTCCCAGTACAAACATAGAATTTGATTTTCTTCACATGATTACCTCCAACGCGTTTTTTAAATCTGTCAAGGATGTTCTGGAATTTAATGACACCTTTTTTTCTTCATTTATAGGTTTGTTAGATTTACACTATGTTCATGACATCTATTCAACAACGGTTGATATCAAAATGTGAAGAAAATTAAATTCAGTACTTGTTTTGGAGCAATATTTCATTTATTTTGGCCCAAAAAAAGTTTTGCCGTAAAAACCGAAAAATCTCGACCTTTTCTGGCGTCCCCTTTTATCCCACCTTAATATATTTCTGTCTTTTTATGTATTTAATCATATTTTATATTTAGATGCTATGTGGTCATAGCTCAAAATAAATCATTATTTGAATTTCAGATATAAAATTAAGGGTGGTTTACTGATGATTTACATTAAAAAAAAAATTAGAATAATTTTATATTACAAGCTGGGGAGGACCATTATTTAAATATTATTTATTTATCGTGTTGAAACAGGAGGAGCATACAGAGCTGTTTGCATAAACACAGCCTGGAGAGATAGAAATGTCTTGACTAAGATAGGTAGGTTTTTATTTATTTATTTGAGGTATTTAACGTACACTTTCTGAACCGACTGATTATATCATTGCACGAAAATCTCTATGAGCGAGAGCAAAAGAGCCTACCAATTCTATCAGGAAAGGTATTTTCACACCTTCCAGGGTTCTCTAACATGCCACAATCAACATGGGACCGACGGCTTTACTTCCCCTCAGAAGGAAGTTGTGCTAAGAATTTGTATCGCTCAAGAAAAATTACTTGACCTCGGGTACTGAGGATAACACTTTAATCCAAAGGTCCTGGGCTTGATTTTCATGTCCAGTTGTCATTTTACCGATCAAATAATATATTTTGATGCTGATAAAATCGTTATTGACGACTATAATAGCTTGGCTATTTAATTATCATATACCTACTTAATTAGTTAAGTCAAATGCAAGCGAAAACCTAATGTAAAAAAGTCTGAAGGTTATATATATTTTTAAAATAGAGGTGTAAATATTTGGCAAAGTTAAATTTGTCATTAGAAGCTGTTCTGTATTTTTTTTGTTGCTGTGCTGCTTAATATGCGTAGTTCTTGAGGTTTTACTTATGGAATACCGACCTTCTAGGTGTGTCTTTTGTTGGATGCTCGGTTGGTATTGGGTCGGGACTGTCCCCTTTCCTCGGTTGGTCTCATCGGCCCATTCTTCCCTTTCAATAAGACAGTACTTCGTGAAGTAGTTGAGAGCGGGGTCTTGATCAGAGTGGTGTTTCCAGTCGTCCATGAGGGTGTCTTAGTGAAAATATGAGCAGTGTCAGATCCCATGGGCTTTCTCTGAGAAGGGCTGAGGGTTGGCACAGTGAAACAAAGAGCGATGTTTGGCGTGAGAGAAGGGCTGAGGGTTGGCTCAGTGAAGCAAAGAGTGATGTTTGGCGTGAGAGAAGGGCTGAGGGTTGGCTCAGTGAAGCAAAGAGTGATGTTTGGCGTGAGAGAAGGGCTGAGGGTTGGCACAGTGAAGCAAAGGGTGATGTTTGGCGTGAGAGAAGGGCTGAGGGTTGGCACAGTGAAGAAAAGGGTGATGTTTGGCGTGAGAGAAGGGCTGAGGGTTGGCACAGTGAAACAAAGAGTGATGTTTGGCGTGAGAGAAGGGCTGAGGGTTGGCACAGTGAAACAAAGAGTGATGTTTGGCGTGAGAGAGGGGCTGAGGGTTGGCACAGTGAAACAAAGGGCGATGTTTGGCGTCAGAGAAGGGAAAGAAGGGGGGATAAGAGTCGAATCTTGGAGTCAGAAGTTTATGGTCATTGATGAATCAGCTTTGCAATCTTATAGGATCGGAACGGAGCAAATTGGAGTGGTCGATATCTCGGTAGGGGTTGGATGTCGGAGGTGGTCGGAAATTCTCTGAAGCTGAATGAGTAGAGGGGTCCACGAGGGAGAAAGCTAATGTGGAAGTGGTTGAGGAGATGATCGAAGATGTAGCAGTGCACTTGCTTGGGTTCCATATATTTAGGAAATTAGCGTATTGAGCCACACGGATCTATCTGGTTTCTTTCTCACTTCCGCTTACTGTAGTGCTCACGTGCGTAGAGAGATAAAGCGATATAGTTTAAGGTCTGGCCTATGTATTTTTGGAAAGTCTGCGTATAGAGGGTTTCTATTCAGATATCATTAAATATGTGTCAAGTGATGTTTTTCATCTTGGGTACATGACTTTAATATCATCAGTTTAAAAAAAAAATAGCCGCCAAGTATGGTACATGGTTTTAAACGTATAGCAGCACTTAATTTGTAATGCAACCAAGTTTGGTATCAATCGGAAAGCTCTTATTTGTGTCACTGCAACTAGTCACATTTTATTTGCATATGTTCACGTACATTTAAGTGAAATGCAAAATATTGTTTGTGCACAATTATATATTATATATATTGTGGCAGTTTGTTGTACACTTACAAAATCTTGAACATGACATTTGTTTTTTTGTGACATTGGCAGACAGTGTTTCTAAAAACTTTTTTTGCAAGTGCATGTATGTGGGAAATAATCAAGAATAGTTTCACTGATGACTTGGGTCTGTATTTCACCATCTTCCTCTATATATCCATACAATGTTGGTAGAAGAGTGGGTGCATCAACTATTATACTGATATAATATGGCGTGAGCTTCTCTATATTGAACCTTTTCATTTGATGATACTGGTGTTCCCAAAGATGTTTTCCCGAAGCGAAATTTGAAAACAGAATTCGAACGAGAAACTCTTCTGCGTCATCCATCATTGTTTCACTGAGGCTTTTTTTTACCAAATGTTTGTAGTAGATGTGATGACAGCTTACCATGCTTCAAAGATGTAAACTTTGTCCCAAATTTACTCTCCATGTCACATCCAGTGATGGAATATAAGGCTTGCCGAATTACAATCATGCTGTGCTCCAGGACCTCAACAAATCTATGAATCGGCACTGCACGTGATGTAATATTCTTTCCACAGATAACCCACATGCCAAACTAGGTACACAAAGACATCAGTATCTGAGGATGCTATTACAATGCGATATAGATTTATAGTGACTGTGTGATGTACATGAAGAAGTACCCACTCATCAGCCTCCTCCAGGTCAGATTGTAAAGACGAAATCTCTTCTTTCTTGCAATTTTCAAGAAGTATGCTTGTCTGTCCATCCTCACAAAGTCTGCCAACATAAATAGGCTTAGCACTGAGATCATTTCATTCTATTAGGTATTGAGTGAAGAACTGGCCCAACTGGTATTTATTACTTGAAGATGCTCAGAACTCATGCATATCTTTTAGAAGAGGGGTTTCCACGCCATCAATATCCATGCTAATTGGTTGGGCGGTTTTCCTTCTTTATCTCTCAGCCAATTTAACATTATCTTCTTTGTATATACCAAAGATTATGTCATTCCTAGAAGAGTTTAGTACAATCACTTTTATTATCTTAATGATTAGCTTTGCAAAGTTCCCAAAAGTCTTAATAGAATTAGACATAACTGTTTGAGTTTTTCATGCAATTAACATAAACTCAAACAAGGTTGTGGTGGTGTGAGATGAATGAGGAGGAGTTTTGGAAGCTGATTCTTTAAGATCGTTATTTAGTTCTTATATCAAACTTGCCTTATCAGCTTTTTTTTTAGAAATCTATCTTTGGTTTTGGTTTTTTGGAACAATCTAAATTTTTGAAAACTATTCATTGGTAAACTAACCTCATCTTCGATATATAAAAACAAATATCATTTTAATGTCAAGTAATAATGAAATCCTATGAACTGTTTTGGCTGTAGTCCCAAGTACAGTACATTCAGGCAGAAAGCCAGAAATATACAACTTTTTTTTTTCATTAGTGGGCACATAAAAACCCCAATATAAATCATAATATAAAGGTAGAAAAATTCTAAATCACAAAACTTTCTCTAACCTATATTAAAATATATCTTAAAGCCTTTACCTCGATTTCGTTGCATTGAAGTGTTTTCTATAGCAGATTCTTTTTTTTATATGATGAAATTCATCTATTTTAAACATTACATGTAATTGGTTTGATGAAAAAATATTAATAGCATTTAAAACCATTCAACCAAATTAAGCTAGAACAGTGTCAAATACAGTCACCAAGGTTGTGATCGTGAGTCTAAGTATCAGTGGCCCCTCACCACTACTCTCAGTCAACCCTCGTGGCATAACTGCTAGCCGGGGTTGCCTAAGCCCCACCTCGCCTCCCAGACTTGGTCAATCATTCTCTAGAGCTACAACTCATTCCACCACAATTATTTATTAAATATTTGTTCTTTCACCGTTTTAAACTGCCACCGCTGACGACACAAGTAAAATTAACCAATAGCTTCTGATAAAATAAAAAATAAATATTACGGTGCACCACACGGGATTTCTCAATCCTTTAACTAAAATGGAGATAGTTACTCAAAAATCATGATAACAAAATGATATATATTTTTTACAGAAACACTCCATAAAGTTCATAAATGAAATAACATGCATTGTTACAAAAAACCATTGAGAATAAAGCTACGTCCCAAAAGAGCATCACAATTAATTTCCCACACCTCGATTTAAAATGTATATCTGCCAATATTTTAGAAAATTTTATTTTATAAGATAATGATAATATAAATTTTTTATTTTATTTTCAATAGTACTACAACTGTACAATGCTAATTTATTTTGTATCTCAGATAGCTGCGGATATATTAACGAAATTGAAAATCTCTGCATTAGTAAAATACCCTCTAAGTAATTTTTATGATTAAATTAAAATTGCCCTTTTGTTCAAGATGTTGCAAACAGTGTTTAGATAGGAAATTAATCGACCTCGTTTTCAACGATTTTGATGTAATTCTGCTGAGGACGGGGAGATCGAGGTTCGAATCTCGGTCGGGTGAACTGGGGGTGGTTTTTCCTAAATGGTTTTCCACTCCCTCTCCACGCAAATGCGGGTTCACTTCCTCTCATTCAACCTTCCCAATTCCTAACCCATTATAGTAATTAGTACGTAAAGCGTATAACCCGAACGGGTAGTAAGACGCGGTGCTAAATATTATTATTATTGATGTAATTGATATTTTCTCTTTTTAACCTTATGTGAGCTAACCTATATTTATGGATTAGAAATCTATGTTAAGAAGTACTTTTTAGAAATCTTAAGAAAACCCTAGATACCAAGTTTATGCCCGATCGGTAAAATTGATTTCGATCTAATCCTAGTAACATACATCATTAAAATACATTTTAAGGTTAAGTAGGTCATGATATATCAAAGATCTTGAATTATACTTTTTTGACAATCACAATACAATCTAGGAGCGCCATTTTGTCTCTCTTTCTCTCCTATAAGTGGATTATAGAATACGTATTGTTTCCATTATGAACCGACAGCCTAGGAGGTACAAAGTGGAAGATAAATTACCTCGGGGT
This sequence comes from Timema douglasi, assembly GCA_901482245.1. Classification (NCBI taxonomy): domain Eukaryota; kingdom Metazoa; phylum Arthropoda; class Insecta; order Phasmatodea; family Timematidae; genus Timema; species Timema douglasi. The sequence continues at coordinate 15,360 of CABEEJ010005772.1, read as the reverse complement.
TCACGAAAGTAAAAGTTTAATACTCCTGAGCAAAACCATTTGACCTTCGAAGTGGGTCACTCCATTAATATAATATAGCTGTACATGTTACAAGTCCTATACTTGTGTTCTTCTTCTTAAGTCAACAATCCGGAGCGGGGCATTCACTCAGACATTCGGCTAGTTAGTGCTGCCTGCACCATCTGGTAGAAAACTCATATACTCGGGGGCTTAGAATGTTTGTTGGATCCCAGTTACCTTGCACACCTGACTTTCTACGAACGAGCACGAAAGAGTATACTAATTTTGTCCGTAAAGGTATTTTCATATAGCCTCCAGTGTTCTGTTACATGCCACAATTGACATAGGGGTGACGGATTTACTTCCCTTCCGAAGGAAGTTGTGCTACGGATTTTTATCGCTTCCGAAAGATTTTTCGAACCCAACTGAGCTTGAACCCACAGGCATCAGGTCCTGAGGTGATCACTGTACCCCAATACCACCGAGGTCAACAAAAATATTTTAATAACTTCCAGTCGAGTTTGAACGAAAACATATAGTTTCTTAATATTTTGAAAAGTATAAAGCAATATTTTTACAATAAATATTTCAAGTTGAATTTCTTTGATAGACCCATGCATAAATGATAAATATGTACATACACAATTTTATTAGATTAACATTTTTTTGTGGAAAAAATTTATAATCACACAAATTAAAATTTTTAAATCAATTTATTATAAATGTTGCATTTTTAAATTATACAAAGTTAAATATTAATCTACCTTATAATATGTTATGAAATAATTTCTCAAAAATGAATACAATTTTTAAATTAGGAATTTTCGAAAAAATCTTCGAGTTGAATTTGAGCACATACTCAATCTCATCTAGAACTCTAATTTTAGAGTACTCGCACATCTCTAAATGGAGGGTGAACGTTATCAACATGCCCCTATAAAATTAAAACTATATTTATTAATATATTTATAATTTAAAGAATTAATGGAAATTAAGGTATAGTATTTTTTTTTGTAGAGAAGACACCATTGGGAAGGCCTAGACGCAGATAAGATGATAACATTAAAATGGACATGAAATATATAGAGTATAATGAGGTGGACGGGATAGAAATAGCTCAAAATAGGTATATGATGTAATGAGGTGGACTGGATAGAACTATCTTAAAATAGAGACAAGATTTAATGAGACGAACTAGATATAGCTAATTAAAGATAGATAACGTTGGCGAACTTCTGTACTTATGAGTCCTTAATGCTTAGATTAAGTAAATAAGTAATATTGGTTATTCTTTTAAAGCGCCTTCCACTTGTGTTATAACAATTGGGGGTGGCATCAACTCGGGGTGTGAATCTCATGTGTTTGATATGAACTTGCCCCCCTCGTGGTGTCTGACCTTAACAAGAACGGGATAATAGGTTTCCCGCCCCTGCCTGCTGGATCTTCCTCATTGCGGACCCCAGATAACCTAATCAGGACTTACCTTAAGGGTGTCTTAATCCGTGTCAAGGTCTTCCGTGTTAGAGTGAATTGGAGGGAGATCCCTCCCTCGCTTCTAGCCACACACTGAGCGGTTGGAAGCTAGTACCTTTCCAGGAAAGCTGGTCAAGCCACCTTAACGGGGTCCCCACTGGACAATTCAGTCCGAAAGCCCGTTTAGGGTGTTTCCTAAGCCTGGGCGCCTGACCTCCTGCAAGATGTTACCGTCCTGGCGTGAGCGTCCATTACTCACGGAAGGAGGTTGCCAACTCTTATCACCCATGGAAGTTGATCAAGGCAAGTGGAGCGGGGTTCATAACTATCTAAGGATAACAGGGATCAACGGCGGGCACAAGGTCATATGTTTTCTAAATTACTCACTGCGCGCATTTTACGTGCGTAGCTACGCTCGAAGGACACATCTATGATGGGTTGGAGGAAGCTTGAGAGAGGGGTATGTTCTCCAGATAGTTGGTTGCTGGACCCTGACATGGCAGGGGAGTTTCCACTTTGAAAAGTTTCCGAATTATATAAGGTGTCAGACTAGTGACGTGGTGGTCTACTTAATATATATAAAACAGTCATTTAATTTTTATAGTAAACACTAATTTTCTATCAAATAAATACACAAAACTAGATATACGAGTTTGAAAGATACCACAGGCAGTTCATAATTATATTTTATTTCGACTAAATGGCATCCGGTTCTATATTATGGGTTAACTAATGAGATACGATACAAATGATAGTCTCAGGGTATCATGCGAAGACATAGCCTTGCCGAATTAAAACTCTTGCATTGGGCAGCATTACTGCTGATTCCAGGACACAAGCTGCTGTGTTTCTCATAGCACTAGGTAGCCAGTGATTTCACACATTCTTCCTGGACTTTATACTAAAATACAAGTGAGATATATCCCTAAGAACTGGACAAGTTTGCGTAGCTCAGTGGTTAAAAAAAACCGACATTATTCTTGTGTCCATGTACAAGTTACAACCTTATTATTGAAACTGCTCCTTTTGTGAATTAGAAACAAATTCTGGACATTCTGTGAAAGGGCTATTTATTTTGACCATTTCACAAACTGAGTAATAATTTCATGAGCTCTTTCACACTATTTTAATGAACTGGATATTATTGTACTATCTACTAAAACCAAAACTGACATTATTTTCTTATATTATATGTTATGTTATATCTTACTACGCATATTCGCATATGTACTAATTAAGCTAAAGTGTAAATAATATGGAAGGTTGCATTTAGATGAAGTGTACCCTCATTTGCGTGAAGCGAGTGTGTAAAACCTTATAGAAAAATTCACTCCCAACACCCCCCCNTCCCCCCCAACCCCCCCCCCCCCCCTAGATTCAAACCCCAGTTTTTCTTTCATCGGCAGTCTAATATACAGTGAGAGTGACTCTTAAGACCGTGTGGCCATCAAACCAGGTGACATTATATGTTAAAAGTTACAAATTAACCCAAACTAAGTAAACTAAACTTCCATTCTAAAATTATTACAGGTTTGGACCCAAATTTTTCTTCACTTTTTCTTCTTCTGTTTGTTCATTTAATGGATAGAACAAACACTGTTCAAGCCCGTAAAGGGGGTAGCACAGGTGCTACACAATTCATGAACACGAAGAGGTTTTTTCCTGTCCGGGAAATGGGCAGGCGAGGAACCCACAGCTATCGGAATGCTCACAGATTCGTTCAATTCATTAAATGACCAATTTCAGTTTAGGGGTGTCTTATACGATTTTTTTTTCTACAGAAGTTTAAATGAAAATAAAGAATATAAAAAGAGCCGTTTAAATGCACACACGATTCCCTCCCCTCTTGCGTGAAACATAAATAAGTAGAACCGTAGGTAATGTTGGCATCACTAAGCGTGTTTGATGTTGCCCGCAATGCGGGGGATTCCTACCCTAGGGGCTACTTCTCCGAGCTGTCCCTCCATTGTACTCTCACGCTGAGCCGATACACGGGTTGATTTAAACATCCCTAAAGCATACTCCACACTTTGAAACTCCATAACCTTCATTCAATCCCCCGCCCCGTGCCCTCTCAAACCCTCTGCGCTTTTGTTGAACAGGTTGAGCTTTTGTTTCCAAGCTTGGGGATATCATTATTTATGCGTTATAAAATCCATTTGTGTGTGTATAATTCTGTTTCCGACCTCCTCCACCTAGTTTATTCTAGTGACGGGAAACTGTGTCACATAATTTGTGTGCGTGTGTTGGTAATATGAGCCATTATTACTGTCTCTCTTGTGCTTCATTGTGGCACTAGACACATTTGATGATAGGTTTTATAACCCCCCCCAAAAAAACTAGGCTATAAACAGAATATCTACATTAAATATTCACCTTAATGCTATATTTGTGCATCTAGTCTTCTCCGACTCTACATTACCATATCAAGAGAAAATTCACTTTCTCATATAAAGAGAAAGTATTGTAATCACGAACATTCTTATTTATATATTCTAATGTATCTCTACGTTTTACGTGCATTTGAACAAAATAAGTGAATCTTACAGTTCTGTCTGTCCCCATGTAGTAATCTGTATGTCGGTCCCTGGACACAGATCTAAAACAGTTTGGTGGATTTGATTTGAACATGTTATTTATATATTATATGGCTATACCTAAGGACGATTTTTTGCCCTTAAAATAATGAAAGTTTACTGAAGGGTGATTTTTTTCTAATTCTGGATTTTTCGAAAATGGTTTAAGTGATTTTGTCTAAAATATATGCATAAGCTGTATTTGATTTCCCAAATAACAGTGTTTACTTGTGTTTTTTTTTGTATAATATTTGTTAAGGGATGGTTTACTGATGTGTGATTCTTTAAAATTTGAATTATTTAGAAAATGTCCTAAGATATTTACTTCAGAAGGCCTGGGAATGTTTGACATTAAAAATAAAGTTGTATCCCGGATTTAGGAAGAAAATTCATCAAGATTAGCTAACTGATGCAGTTTTTTAATTAAATATTTTAAAATTAGCTCTAATGATTTGGTAAAAATGTAAAAGGATAATTTTTTATACTATGCATAATATTATATATTTTATTGTCACCAAAAAATATATGTTATAGTAATTTACTGATGACTGAAATTTGAAAAATTTGTAAATGTTTAGAAATAATTTCAACTATTTTGTTCCAAATTTAAATATAATGTTAATTTTACATTCATATAAGCTTTAGTTATTGGCTAATACAAATTGAGAAATGAGAAATGAAAATTACAGCTTAAAAGAAAATATCATATAAGGGCCAAATTATATATTGATACATGGTTCGGTAGCTGATGACTCATTTGGAAATAGATTGAGTATAATCGATATTTCAAATGGCTATTCTCTGTTCATGAAATGAAAAGGTTGGTAAAATAAATTAGGAGGTATTTTGTATTTTAGGAGGAGAAATACATTGTTACATTAGTGTGAACTCAGTCAACTTGAAACAGTCTATAATTATCAACATGGGAGTTATAGTCCATGCAACAATAATTTCAACAGGTTTTTATCTCAAGGGAATGTATGTTTATCAACAATAATCTATTTGCCACGTGTAAGCCCCAGAATTACCTTATTTTTGGGACGGAGAGAGTTTTCAATTAAACTGGTGTTCTAAATAATCAATAGGTACAAGATCAAATTTTGGACATATTTGGTATCTGTTTGCCCAATAACGTTTTCAGCCAGAGACTTGCACGGGACATTTCATTATTACCGTTTATCGTTCGTTTATTAAAATATAGTTCATTTATTTGACTCTCACTTTATCTACTCGTACGACAGAAACATACATTTTTACAAACAAAGCCAAACATTACACAAGCTTATACATTATTGAAGGTTAGGTTTTGTTAGGTTTACTATTATAACCAACCTGTAGTTAACAGGCCTAAAACTAGTAAATACATAAAATAATAAATTACGTTATTTTTAACCTGTTCTAATGCTATACTATAATTTTGTAATAAGTGGTTATTTGTCAATAGCTGAATAATTTGAATTAGGAAAATGCTTATAGTAAAAAAAAAAGCTACGTGAGCACTCTTACCCTTCTCTATCATAAGTTAAACCCTACATACCCCTAAAATTAAATAAAACACCTTTTTACCAGCTTACTCCAAACTTTCACAGTACTAAGCCAGTTTATTTTATCACCACATCTTACTATTACTTAATATAATACACCAAGCTCCAAAACTTAGAAAAATGAAACTTTGAATTAGTGTTTAGGAAAAACTGGCTTTGTGTTTTGGTCCTAAATAATGTACTATGGGCCTTACGACTAATATCATGTGATCACCAGCAATTGCTGTTAATGCAGTATCAAATTATGGTTAAATCTAATGAAGTGAAGTTGAACATTAAAACGATTCATTTGCTATCGACATTCATTACTAAGAATAAATATTAATCTAAAATATAATGAAAAATAATTTCAACATTATATTCTAAGATGCACGGTGATAAATATCAAACTTATGTCAGAGAAAGATTTCAACACTATAACCAACCTTATATATCCAAGAAAAATTCAATAGATCACTCCCTCAGCTAGAGGAACCCGGGGTGGTTTCAGTTAGTAAGATAATAAAATCACATTTGAATGTTTTACGTTGAGATTATCTGAAAGAATGAGGTGCATTGCAGATGTACACAAATCCCAATGGTACTTTGGAAGTTATTTATTATTTTGAAATATGTCTTACGTCGAAATTGATGGAGAACGGTTATCAACATGTCCCGGAATTCAAGCACTTATAGTTTTTTTTTTAATCCACGAAAAAGTAATATTTTCTCAGTTTCATCTACGTTTCACGTGACTTGATCTAGTTCTAAGATAAATTATTATTATTATTATCACCGCGTCTTACTACCCGTTCGGATTATACGCACTTACGATAATGTGTAATGGTAGGGTGATTGTGAGATGAAATAAAGGACCTACAGTTTAACGTGGAATCCGAACCACGGTGGAGGCCTGGAATTCCCCACATTCACAAGATGTCTTGTCAGAGGTGAAAGAAGGGTTTGGTATTCAGATAAATCTGTGCCGGGACCGGGGATTGAACCCCGGCCGCCAGCACAGAAGTCTGACACCTTACCCCTAGACCGCCAGGTCACCTTCTATGATAAAATTAAATGCTTGTAAACAAAATCCAGCCTTCCTCGAGCAAAGATTGTCATCGTTTAATTGGTCACAACATTAAATAATAAGATAGTTAAATATGGTTTTAATGGTTTCAAAGGTTCTTAGCTGCCATTTCTATTATAATTATCTCGTTTGGATGGTTCCTTTCATTTAAGCTATGTCCTTAAGAGTTGGTTGGAATTTAAGATTCAGACCAAGATGGTAGGATTTAAAACTTTGAACGATAATATTGTAAGAAGATAAAGGGGTAGCGGTAAATTATAGTTTCCTAGTTTATATTTAGTTTATGTTAGTGAGTTTCATCTCATCCATCCTTGTCCCGTAACTAACAACTCACAACCATTCACCATTAACGAGTCTTACTACCCATCCGGGATATAAAAAATCACACTTATATGATAGAGTAGAGAGTAAGTTACAATGTTAGATAAAGTGCACCCACAACTGTGTTGTAGGAGAGTAATAGATCATTTATCGAAAAAAATAATTTAACCCCACGTCTTACTACCTGTTCAGGTTATACGCATGTATTGTAATCACTCTAATGGTGTAGGGATTTGGAAAGAAGCATTTTAGAGGTAATCTACCTGTATTTGCATGGAAAGAGGGTGGGAAACCACCCTCAGTATACCAGACTGGGATTCAAACCCCAATCTCCCCGTGATCAGCAGACCAGTCCAACTCATGAGTGACTCCCTAGTTGGCTCGGTCAACATTACTGTGGGAATTACAATATCTTCACCCCTGTCGAGCCAGACATGACACGATTTATGCCTTTGTATATGCACCCACCGTTGGGGATACTATGTATTCTTATAAACTTGTAAGCAGCCACTGTGCCAGGTGGTTCAATCATTATATTAGTAGATCCTCATCGGTGGACACATGGTCTGCAAAGTCTGGCTTATTCAGCCAGGTTTGAAGAATCCTGACTAGGTTCTTGAGGGTGCTGTTTAATATATTGTTCTTCACTCTCCCTACGAGAAAATGCTGATACATTTTCCTTAAATCACAAGGTACTTATTAATATCTCACTAACGTAAATCAATAAATATGTGTATATCCCGAACGGCTAGTAAGACATGGTGAGAAAAATATCAATAAAAGTAATTAAACCTCTACTAATTTAGTTTATCTTTGCAAACTTGTCTCACAGCAACTCATTATGTTCAATAAGATAATGGTTAATTTTTATATAGGTAACAATATTATTATTATTATTATTATTATTTAGCACCACGTCTTACTAACCGTTCGGGTTATACACTTTAATTACGCTAATGGATTAGGAATTAAGGAGGTTGAATTAGAGGAAGTGAACCCGCATTTGCGTGGAGGGAGAGTGGAAAACCATTTAGGAACTGATTCGAACCTCGATCTCCCCGTCCTCAGCAGTCGAGCTCAACACGAAACTAGCGCGTTAGCCAACTACGCCACCGAGGCGGGTTATAGGTAACAATAAAATAACTGCTTACAATTATTGTGGTCTCACACGGCTCATCCCAAATAAGTAGATTAGTAAAAATAGACAAAACGACTCGTCCCGAGGTTGAAAATGTTTACTTTATGCGTGAACCCAGCTTGTCATATCACTTCAATAGAATTGATCATATAAGACATGGATGACGTAGTTAGCTAACGTGGCAAAATCATTCTCCTTTTGAAGAATTTAAAATTTAATGAATATCGCGTTTTATCGAGTGATAAAGCAGGTGTTGGTTAATGAAACGAAAGTATGGAACATATTTAAACACAATGGGTTAGTTTTCGTCTTGCTTTATTTTTTACCTGAACTTGGCTTATTGATTGCAGCTAGGTGTCTAAGGTTTTCACATTTTTTATGTTCTAGACGAATTTGAAAGTAGGGACGAGTAGTGTTCTTGGTATTATCTTGGATTAAAAAAACATGGAGACGAGATCGGTTATGATCCCCGTCGTAACTGAAAGATTTCCTTGAGAGTGATTAAATTAAGGACGAATTGTGTGATCATATATTTCTGAACTACTAGTGGCCTTGAAGTATTGCGGTAGATTAATAATAAATAAATATCACACTTTGGGCCCGTTTCATAGTAGTTAGCTAACGCGCTTGTTTCGTGTTGAGCTAGACTGCTGAGGATGGAGATAGATATTCGAATCTCGAACTGGGGTTAGATTTCCTAAATGGTTTTCCACTCTTCCTCTACGCAAATGTGGGTTCACTTCCTCTCAATTCAACCTACCTAATTCCTAACCAATAAGCATAGTTAGTACTTAAGCCTATAACCCAAACAGTTAGTAAGACGAGGTGCTAAGTATTGTGATTATTATTATCATAGTCAGACTTAGCTAGCCTTAAGTGCGATGCTATACTAAATACAAGACGACACCTATCTGGACCAGAATGGAATGAGCCAGTTTCATATAGGAAAGTGCCCCATTCCATTCTGGTCCAGGTAGGTATCGTCTTGTATTTAGTATAGCATCGCACTTGAAGTGTACCAAGTTTGACTATTAGCTCTCTCTTTATCTTGACAAATTAAAAAAAAGATTGTTTTCAAAAACAAATACAAGTAGTTTGAGAATTCATTTAAACTAACTATTCAAACTACAATAATACAAGATTATTAAATTTAGATGAAGTCTGGATGTATTATTATTATTATTATATATGGTAGCTACATAATTATTTATACAATAGCTTGTAATTAAAATAAATTAACCAAGTATTGTACTCGATATGACAAATCTCACCCCATGCTGAATTTGGCCACAATCCAAGTCTACCTATTTCCCACCATTCCTTCCTTTTCCAACATCCAACCCACCATTGAGAGCAGGTAATAATATACATATTTTATTGTTAGTCCCTGGTAACCTGGCTCGCTTCAATCCAGTTATTCTCAATTTCTCCTCTTGCATTTTACGTTCCAAATGTACGAACATCCATTTCTTCAAATCAAATTATTCTGTAATGGATTGCAGATATACCTCCCTCACACCCAGCTGTATCCACTTCAGAACGTAAAAGAGAAACCGAATTACAGAACATAATTTATTAATATAAGTGTTAGCGTTATACCCAATGATTGATCAAACCAGAAATTATCTAGATAAATAATGCACAACATTGAATAACATTATTATGTTCGTACCGTCAAATGTCAACTTGTAGCAGTGTTACAAGTTATTATTGTTATTATTATTATTATTATTATTATTATTGTTACTGACCAATATTTTTAAATAGGTTCACTTAAGTTTAAATTGGGTGACCTGGCGGTCTAGGGGTAAGGTGTCAGACTTCTGTGTTGGCGGCCAGGGTTCAATCCTCGGTCCCGGCACAGATTTATCTGATTACCAAACCCTTCCTTCACCTCTGACAATACATCTTGTGAATGTGGGGAATGCCAGGCCTCCACCGTGGTTCGGATTCCACGTTAAACCGTAGGCCCTTCATTTCATCTCACAATCACCCTACCATTACACATGAGCGTAAGTGCGTATTAACCCGAATGGGTGGTGAGACGCGGTGCTAATAATAATAAAGTTTAAATTCACAATATTTGAATATGGTATTTGTTTGTTTTGTTTTTATTAATCACCGCGTCTTACTACGCATTCAATATATATGCTTATATACTAATTACATTAATAGTCTTAGAATGAGTAAGCCTATATTTACTGGAAGAGTACCCGCATCTGCGTGGAGGGAAAGTGGAAAACCATTTAGGAAAACCACCCTCAATACAGCCGATCAAGATTCGAACTTCGATTTCCTTTTCATCGGCAGTAAGTTATACTGTAAGAGTAGCGCCTTTGACAACGTGACCACCGAAGCGAGTTCTAATTACTAGTATAAAGTATTAGGGGTAGGGGTCGAATTTAGAGCTATTTTTTTAAGAAGTGCATCTCATTAACTGCTAGGGTAAAGCGCATATGTAAAAACTACATTACTGTGTTTGGGATTTAAAAGGTTGAATAAAGAGGAAGTGTACCCAAATTTGCGTAAAGAGAGAGTAAGAGAAGAAAACCATTTAGAATAATAACACTCCCACTAAACCTGACTGCGATTCAACAATCTACGATCTCCCAGTCATTGGTAGTCCAGCCAGTCTATTTCGAGAGCGACGATTTAGAGCACAGGTTCTTAAACGGTGGCCTGCAGCACCTATAGGGATCATTACAAATATTCAGGGGTCACAGTAAACTTTGCAAACATGAGTACGGAAAATTGAATATTTATTTTATTGCTATGGAAATTATAATACACTACAACCTTTCATTCAATATAGTTATATAAATTAATTTATTGCGTAGATATGCGTCATCTGACATAATTCCAGTAATGAAATTTTAATAATTTTTTTCAAACACTGCATCTTACTTCCCATTAGGGTTATACATTTTAATTAACACTTGTGTTATTTACTAAGACCAATTAATGGCTTCCATTGGTTATAAAGAGAAGTTGTTAAAACTGAGTTTATTGTGTCAAAATAAGCAATATCACCCATGTCATAAGTGTTTTATAATTATTACTGATTATTTGTAGCAGTTACCTTTTATAATATTATTATTTTTTCTAAACTTGTATAGTTAGAGAATAATAAAAATGTAATTGGTAATAATAAATATAATAATCGAACTTAATATGAATTTTAAAAAAATGTTCCAATAAGTTTTTTCACATTTTTTAAAAACTGCTCAATATTTGACACTAGATTATAAAAAAGCTCAACTCGACTCAACCACATAGACATAACATTATTAGAAGCATAGACATATAACCAGTTATATTGTGAAACAAAAATTATAAATTCCATCTATTGAAACAATATGACACTCTCGCACCTTGAGTTTCTGAATCAAAACAGCAGGAAACCAATAAGGAAATTTCCCAGACAATATCACTTTGACGAAGTTAAGAGTATTAGATTCATTGTTCTTTTCCCATTCAAGCACAAAACGCAATAACTACATTATATTAAATATCTTGCTAGAGTAGTAACCTTCCTAACCTTTCTAGTCCATTTGTCCATAGAAGTCTTTGTTGAAGGTTTTTGATCTCCCTCTCCTAAAGACGTATCTGTCGGTACATTCGACAAGATAGAGGGCGTACCTTTAGGCCTTGAGTTTGATTCTGTAGCCTTGAGAATATACAGTCGTTGAATAGGGCTCATGACAGTGCCTGTACATGTTCTCAACCTAAACAGTCGAGGCACTCCATAAAGTCCATCATACAACTCTTCTACCACAGCTAAGTGCCGGTCCAGCCGTTTGAGGTTGCCACTCCCGAGGAGAACCACTTCACTGACCTTTAAAGGATATTCCTTCTTGCTCTTTGAGATAGCAGCTAGCTAACCCAGATATTCACAGCGGAACCTCTTCCTCAAAACCTCACGCAGTTTTTGCAAGTATCTTGACCTCTTCTTCAGATCAGTTGTCCCCAATTGGTCACAATCAAGCACTCCTACTTCTTTGAGGTCCTGAAGGAATAAAGCTTGTGAATAAGGAGTCAGGCTGTCAGGATCCTCTGATATATAGGTCAAAGATCGTGAATTCATTATAGCCTCACAATCAAAGAGCACAGTTGTTAATTCCTCAAAAGTCAGCCGAGCTCTTTCAGGTACTCTCAAAAGCAAGGGTTTCATTATACAAATAAGGTGCTCCCACCAACCACACCGCCATGGATAAGCAGGGGGATTTAATTTCCAAACAATTCGTTGTGCTGAGCTAAAAGAATTAAATTTCTCCAAGCCCAATTATGAAAAACCAACAAAGTTGGTCCCGTTTTTGATGTATATGACAGATGGTCTTCCACGTCAAGCCACGAATCTCATTAGGGCCTGTATGAAGGCATCGGAAGACACTGCAGATAATAATTACAGGTTGACAGCAGGATACACTGTACACTTAAACAGGCATTCCCAGGCTTTCCTTCCATCTTGTAGGTAAAGTTGACCCTTCAGATCCATTCCTGGGACTCCAAACCCTACAGTGTAACGCAATCTGCCTTCAGGTAATGAAGGCACAAATCGATAAAAATGTAAGCCTGCAAATTGTTTGCACACATTGCATTGCACACTTCTCCTACCCTTTACAATCTAGAACCTTTCTCTAATCATACTCAAATGACCCTACACTCCCATATGGTTTGCCTTGCCATGTGTCTCATGAATCAAAATGGTGACCATTGGAGGATCGGAAAGCAATAGGGCTTGATATCTGAAACCTGCCACATTCTTCCGTTCGGTTATTCGTGTTTTCAGATGCAGAACCTATTTGGCGTCCACAAATAAATTGAGTGACTTGACAGATTTACACTTCGAGCCTTAAAGGATTCTTTCTAAATAAATCTTATAACAAGGACTTCAGCCTCATCCACTTCAGTCCTCGATTGGTTTATGCAATTACGAATTAACCTGAGCACCCATCCAACAATACGGAGAATTTTGTGGTACTGAGAGGAAAATCAGTAATATCACTCACCGTCGGTGCTCACGTTAGAGCCGTAACCACATCTTTATTTTTTTTCTGGTAGACAAAGTCTTCCACAAAGGAAACCACTTCCATAGACTATCGATATGGAAGCAGCTTTAGCCATTCAGGTGCCTCCCACTATCTCACCTGCATACATTTCTTAAAAGAGCAACCTCGACTGGTAAGATTTGCTGGGTTAAGTGGATTTAGAACGTGGAACCAGACTTATTTCACCGTCAATCGTTTAATGCCTTGAACACTATTTTGTAAAAAAGTAGCCCACTGCTCCTCTATTTGTATCCACGCTAAAACAGTACTTGAATCGCTCCAAAAACAGAAGTCCGACACAATCAAATCTAAATGGAGGAAAACAGCCAACTCCAATAGTTTTGGTTAAAAGTTCCAGACGTTTTATAGTGGTGTTCTTTATAAGTGCTACCATGGCAATGATTCTAGTAGAAAAGAGCACACGCAAACGCCACACAGAAAAAAAACAACACAACCATAAATTCTCACAGAACAAAAGTCCACATGGAAAAATACCCACAAAGAAAAATGCTCATGCGGAAAATGCTCACGCGGAAAATGCTCACGCGAAAAATGCTCACCGAAAATAGATCACACTAAAAGTGCGCACACGAAAAAATGTCCATAAAGACAAATGCCCCCATTCATTTTTATTATAGAAAGTATTGTAATCGTGAAATAAAAATAAAAATCGAAATAAACAATTCAAACAAGGAAAAAAAACAACGGAATTTTACAACTCTGTCAGTCTCCTTGTCTGTTTGTCTGTTTATGTATGTGTTCAAACGTGATATTTAATTTTTACAAGTTTATACCTACGGATTTTTTTTCATTTTCACCCTAGCCCCCAAATTAAGGCTGATGATTGCGTTTATGTCAATAATGTTCAATCTGTGTAATATATTTTATATCTAATATGTACTCATAAAATGCGAGTGTTTAGGAGAGCTCCTCTCGCGAATTAATTACTAAAAAGATAATACTCGGAGGTAAGACCATTGCACTCAGATTTTCCCGGATATCCAGCCAAAGACATCACTCAAATGTCGGCTCTACAAAATACGTTTTTTTACTAATGGTCATTTACTGCCTCTGTTTTAGTGTGACTAAAATTGGTCTTCCGGAACTAAATTACATTTTAATTTAATTTTAATATTAATAAACAGATCGCTAAAACAAAGCGCTTCTAAGCTACTGCAAAATTTAGGTGTCTATCCACCCATGGGAGTTCAAATATGTAACCACAATCCGCATCCCATTTGAAAGTTTGTTTAAAACCTTCTGATGTTGCTATTTCTGTTTCAGCCCTTGTCCTTCGCTTCTATGGGTCCTCGAATCCCAGAACATCAAGATCCCAGAGTGTGGAAATATACATATCTTTAGCAAACAAAGAAATTATGGTCATAGCATGAGAAAGTGACATCTTACACGGAACCTTACCAAGTAGCGTCCATCAAATAGTTGGTTACAGCTACCACACCACATTTAAGAACAACTCTTTCACCTGTGATTATTTTTCCTGTGAAGTCAGCCTTATCAAAACTTCTACAGGTTCAACATCACCAGTTATTTCTATGACCTTCTGACACAACTATTTTCTGGCAGAAAAAACAGAGCAACATTTCTAGTCATAAGCAAGAATTTCAAAGTTGCATATTCAACTGTTCTTGGTATTTCCAACTGAATTTGAAAACGATTGTGTGAAATTTCACCAAAATTATTTCCTCCAAACAAAGCATGATGAATACGCTCTTTACTTATTGACGTTTATCTCATGTCCCCTACCACTTCCTTCATAACGTAAGATCTCTGGGATTCCGTGTCTATCAGAGCACGAACATTTCAATCACCCATTTTCCCCTTCAATAATACAATAAGAGTTGGAAGAAGAAATACTCCAAATCAAGAATTATTTTCTAATGTATTCTCCACAGGAACCCTTGTTGTTTCAGGTAAATCTTTTTTCCTATTGTCCTAATCCTCAGACCTAAGAAATTTATTTTCTAGTTTGGAACAAATTTCTTTACCATCTTGGCTCAATTTTAGGGTTAAATGTCCAATTCCAAAAAACCCTCAGGGAAAATCCTATAAAAACCCTAGATACCAAGTTTTAGCCCGATTGGTAAAATAGTTTAGGCTCTAGTTGGAGGTACAGACAGACAGACAAACAGACATATAGACGGAAATTCAAAAACCACTTTTTCGGATTGGGGGG